>OZ034977.1:41358986-41378986 GCA_964030785.1 Siderastrea siderea | reverse complement strand
GTTGATTAGATTAATTTAAAGCAGACCGCAGAGTTTCCAACTTCCAGCAGCTGAGCTCTAGAATAGGTCTGTCGAATAGTAGGGCCAGGATTAGGAGAAACATCGCAGCATAAAGCGAAGTAGGCAGCTAATGGTACTCTTGAGTCGAACGGTAGAGTTAGAACTGAAATTCCGTGGCTTGATTGTAATAGCGCTGGAGTCTTGAGTAAAGCAGCACGACCAGAAGTCTTCATTAATCTTGGCATACATTGTAAACTCAATTTTATAAACTGAGCATTTTCCTTTAAGAGAGCCCCATGTAATAAAACGAGGACAAAAAGGTGGAGGATACAACGAGTACGTCCAGCCGCCATTATCATGCGCACTGTGGAAACATGCTGTGGCAGGTGAGAGCTAGTGTGTTGAATTCTTACAGGCTTTATGTGATCACTTCTACTTTCATGATGCTGGTCTCATGTAAATAAACTTAACCATACCTGTACAGTTATACTGGCCCCAGTTGTTCAAAAGTTGGATAGCGCTATCGACCGGATAAATCTCTATCCAGTGGATAACGCAATTGGTTTCCCTAACACTTATCCACCTTTTGAACAACTGGGGCCTGGTCTGAGCTCCCTTTGTATACTGGTCTCACATGACAATAACTCCCTTGGGTCAATCTCAACACTGAGATGAATATGAATTTGCTCCAGAAGTACATTTTGAAGTGCCATTTTCATTGAAACATACACCCATTCCAATTCCATGAAGTATGGCAGAAATCAGTGTCAAGTAGAAATTGCTCTCTTTGTGTGTGTAGTTTCATTTTTTTTGTTATTTTTGTTTAAGGAGGGGGAGGGGGGGGGGGCGGATGGGGAGAGGTTAAGGCAGCTCCCTTGGATCCATAAACCCTTTAAATTACAGTACCCTCCCAGTACCGGTATTTTTGATGGAAGAACAGAGATAAAATTCAAGAAATAAATCATTGCTATGCTCTATCGTACAGGTTACAAGAAAGTGCATTATAGGTATTTACCAGTCGTTTTGACCCACTCCACCCTCGATAAATGTTTTTACTTGGCTCAACGTGCCGTGCTAACTGGCGTGACGAAAATTGTGACAGTATTTTGCCCTTTGCTTTATTGAATGACGTAATGTTTAAAATCTGATGACTCAGTTCATCTGTCTTATCGCTTTGAATATTTAATTTTGTTGAATTAAACTAAAAAATTAAATGTCGATATAAATTTGTCCACAACTGAACATGCTTTTACCGAGATTTACAAACTATTGTGAATAGGGCACTATAAAAACATGATCATCGTTAAAGACAAACACATCGTCAGAATCTCAACGTGCTGACCGGCGTGACAAAAATTGTGACAGTATTATTTTGTCTTTTGCGTTACCGAATGACGTAATGTTTAAAATCTGATTACTCAGCTCATCTGTCTTATCGCTTTGAATATTTTGTTGAATTAAAATTAAAATTTTAAGACAAATTTTGTCCACAACTGAACATGCCGTTACCGAGAGTTGTGAGCGATGTATTTGTATACTGTTGTGAATATGGCACTATAAAAACAGATTATCGATTAAGACAAACACACCGTCAGAATCTGGAGAAATAAGTAACACAGCAAAGTCGTCGCTTTATCTCAAACACGTTAAAGCATGTCTTATGACGTAATCGTTAAATCCGGTTTGCTCTTCCGGAGTCAGCAAGTCAGTGTCTCGAACTCTAAAATCGAACAAATCGGTTCAAAATCAAAAGTGAACCAGAAAAATTAAAAAGACTAACTGGTATATCCTTCTGTGCCGCTTATACTATCCAAGAAGATCCAGCCTCGCGTAGTAATTCATTTCCCACCTGCCAATATAAACCTTTCTTAACGTTGGCAGCTAGATACTTTCCAAGTATTAAACATAACCACAGCAACATACACCAGAATTTTCCTCTCATAACATTTACTGATCTAACGATTCTATCCTTACGATGTATAAGCAACACTTTGGTCCCACCAGCATCAACAGTGCCACTGGACTTCAGCTCCTGTTATTATCAGTCCTCCTTGCTTTCTTTCACTAGTATTACACAGATATTTCAGTCCGGCCAAAGCCAACACTGCTCGGCGGACGTGTGCTTCTATACCTACGATAATTTTTATGTGGACCCTTGTCCTATCGTGCGTGCGTGTGTGTACTAATCGAGGTCTGTGTACAACTTCTTCTCTATATGTTTGGAGGTCAGCACAAATTTATACCACAACACAGTCGAAGCAAATGTTCCACCAAGCCTCTGCCACCTTTCTTGACCTGCCAATTTAAAATGGCGACTCGTCCACTCTTGTTCTCACATCATCCCATCCCATGGGCCATAGCGAAATACACACCTTGTGAGCCTTACACGACGTATTTTGACTGACCAAACCAGTCCACGGTCTTGTCACGACTGCTCTAACCCGACTTCGTCGGTTAAAAACAAATAGAAGATTGGTGTAAGACATGCCATGGCTGCCAACTTGTTCGAATATCTACCCCACTGAGCACTGACAATTTCCAAGCCAACCTTGGATTGATCTAGCTCCAAACTTGATGGGTCCTTACCACGTCACAAAACTGTCACTGTCACGAGAATATGTACTCGTCATTGCTGATTAAGGACGGTGCAGCTACAGAGGTATTTTTGCAAAGGTTATGATTATGGGGAAAAGGCAGGTCTTAGCAAGGGCTATTGGAATCTAAAAAGAAAAATGTGGGTAACCACGTATTTTTTAGAGATAATTAAGCAACCGTAATTCTAAAAAAGCGCTAAAATACAAAGAATGTATGGCAATTTCTTTTCAGATTTATTCTCAATTATCTCTGAAAAATGAGTGGCTACTCCTATTTTTCTTTTGATTCTAATAGTCCTTGTATTCCACGTATTCATAAACCGCTTAAAAATATTGTTGTATTAGTGGGCAAATTCCTCAGAACATATGCCTAGTAACAAAAGGAAGCTCCGTCCTTAACAGCAAAGGCAAAGCAAATGAAATTTGGCATGCCGTATTTATTCGGCTCTAAGCCGCGACCCTAAACTTGAGAGATTTGGTAACAAATACTTGAGAGACCGGATAAGTTTAAACCTTGAAATTTAGCGGAACAACTTCCGGAATAATTCAATCTATTTACAACAGTACACACACTGCACTAACAATTGTATTTCATGAACTAGGTTTACTTATGGTCTGTCTTTCCGGACTAAAAGCTGTTCTAAACTATTTTAAGTTCACCTTCAAGTCGCTGTCTCAAATCCTGTCGGCCCGCAGACGACAACATTTCACCCAAATTGTATAGGTGGTTTAGAGATAACAATTCAGCCTCAACCATTAGGGAGAACAATTCGTACGGCTCCTGAACATTTTGAATTTGTATTCCAGGTATAGCATCTTGAAGCCAAGACTTCATTTCTTTGAGGTCCTTGCTGGTGCATTGCTTTAAAATGGTCAGACACTTCCGTTCAAACAAAACCCATTCTAAAATTTAAAAAATATATATTAAAATGTCATTGTTAATTATCATGATGCCATCGCTTCATGTCACTAGACAAGAGGAGAGTACTTGACCTGGGGTGTCTGGATTTATAGTGCAGCACCCCAATTAGTCTGTTCCAAGCATTCTGAGGTTTTGAGAAACAAAGTGTAAGGTTGGCACAGAGAAAAACATTGTGAGGAGAGATTGCAATAATTTTCTTGTGTGACATTTTTCCTTTAATTTGTTTCTCACGACCTGAACACCAGGAAAAAGTGACATCATGATGCAAAGGTAATACAATGATTGCAATAAACGTCAGTGGAATTGAGGCAGCAGCCCAGAATGCAACTCTTCAACCCGATTATGTAAATAGCGATCTGGTCAAGAGAAGGCGGGGAGAGGCTAATTCATCGACTAAGATAATAATAATAATAATAATAATAATAATAATAATAATAATAATAATAATAACAATAATAATAATAATAAATAAGATATTTATATAGCGCCATTATCACTAGTTGCTCATGGCGCTTCACAATAAAAAGTTAATTACATTAGATATAAAATAAAAAAAGGTTGAAAACGGAAACTATCAATAAAAGCTCAACATTATAAATGTATTTACAAGTTAAACGCCATTTTAAAAAGGTGTGTTTTCAAACGCTTCTTAAACATAGGCACGCAGTGCGTGCAGAACCGATGACGTTTTTAACTCGTGAATTTGGCTTGCGCAGTGAACGGGTGGTGGATGGTGTCGACGGTCTGTAATGGCCATCGGAATTGGATCGAATTGATGAATTATTTATATCCTGCTTTCTAGCTAGTCTGCACGGCCAAAACCAGCCGTGTTTCACGTGTGTTCCGCGTGGAGGATAATTTATCTTCTACCTCCCCTACTACGCATTTTTCTGCCCTCTAGTACTGTCAATTGTTAAGAAGACATATAAACCAATCAGAAACTCTCTTTTGGACATATATTTGAGTTTTAAGGAGTAGGGGAAATGCCCAATCTCGTCCTCAGGCTCTTTCAAACCCGAGAAGACCCTGGGGACGAAGTTGGGGAAAGGCCGATTTTTGGCCTACCGCATGGGATCTGTCCTAGATTTTCAAAATGTATTTTCTTCTCTTAAAATTAAGATACTTCTATTTAGGAGCTCAAAATGGAAATAAATCAAGCCGAGGAATAATCCGCCCCTCAAAAGAAGACATGGAACTCTTTAAAGCAACGAAAAGCCGTTTCACGTTGAGATTCTTTGGATTTGCAAGAGACCCTGACCTAAAGTCTGTAAAATTTGCTCTAAAATGTAAGCCGAACCACGGACTTCAAATAAATTTTACAAGACCTGGGTAAACGCTACAGTACGGTAGATGGTGCTTTTAAATGTTGATTTGCTTTTTAAAAATTGTTTAACTGAACGTTTGATCCAGATTTCTATAATTTTTGTAATTTTGTTAGCAAAGCCGCTCCTCTTTTGATTTAGACAGTGAAAAGCCACCCCCTCCCCTCAAGACAGGCTACTTTTGATTGTCACGGATTATTTATGCTTGTAGTGTGACGCATGTGTCACGCGAAATTATTTTAATGATAACTGTGACATTTTTTGGAACATGATCTTAACACGTGGACAGATCACGCAGTTGAAACACGTGATCACGTGAACTTGATTTATTTTTTGGCGTTTTTGTACGGAATATATTTTGGATTTCGGTTTTGAAATCCGTTGCCAGATATCTGTGCCGGTATTTTTGATGGAAGAACAGAGATAAAATTCAAGACATCGATGAACCGGTCACCACTGAACAGACCTGAAGTGTCTGCAAGAATTATATGCCTGTGTGCACGCAAGCAAGAAAATCGAAAGTTTTTTGCTGCCAAAAGTAAAGACGTTGTTTATTCGAATAACATTTTTGGCTTGGAAAGCTTTCGGTCGTTTATATTCTGTGTGTTTTTAGTGGTAAGCAATGCTTTGTAAACACGGTTAATTTGCACAAGCGCGTTGAAATTTGATATACATTTAGTTTACGAACACGTTCATGCAGGAGTTTTTTAAAAAATGATCTGACGGTACGTTCTCGGCTTGTAGTACTTTAATATTATTTTGCTAGCTAAAAATTCCGCTTGGAAATTAAGACAAGGAAACCAGACAGTAACAAATTACATGTGCCTGGTTGGAAGTCAAAATGTTCTCCTACGAAAGCCAATAATTCCGCTAGGAAATTTAAAATAAACAGGTTACTGTTTTGTGTAAACAAGTGGTGTTTTGTCACGTACAAACATGTGATGAGACAAAGTTCAATGGCGAGTCACGAGACTTTCATGAGAGTAGAAGTGAACATAGCGCATATAAATCTTAAGAAACCTTAAGAAATTGTGTGTTTCTTTACGCAAACAACCTGAATATAATTACTGATCAACATTGTTTTGAATTATCCGAGCTGGTATTTATCAATGGGCTGCTAGTATCTCATGTTGTTGGATCTAATATCTGTCTGTGATGCGCTAAAATGCCCAAGCAGACACCTGTAAGAGGACACCTATGCGAGGACCCAAGGGTGTCCACATGACAGGAGTTTGACTGTATACAGCCAAATTGGCCCAGGTTTTGCACTGGACCACTGTCAGGGTCCCAAAAGAGGGGTGTTTCTTGGTACTGTACCTGAAGCCATGGGTCACTATTGCGTTTTAGTGCACTTTTATTTGGGAATCTTTTGTTCTACGTCACATGTTTGCTTCAACAATTATTGTGATTATGATTGTGATTATTATTGTTGTTATTGATATTATTATAATATTATTTTTATGATTAATATTATTTTAGTACAACGATTTCAATTAACGTTGACGGCTTCGAGCTTCCAGCTTCAACTGTGATTACTGAAGGCATATATCCTCAGACAGGATCAGATGAGAATATAATGATTTGCTTTAGCCGGCATTTCCTAGGACTTGAAACAAAACCGCTGCAGTCAAAAAAAAAATGTGCCTTCTTCTATGGATTTACAACTACCCATACCACATTTCGGCTTAACCGGGTTTGAGGGTTTGATAAGAAACTGTTAATTGACACAGCTACAGAGTTTGTAGCATCAGACAGTTAAGCCCTCTACAGTGGACCCTAATTTATTGAAATCTCAAGGGACTGGAAAAGTGTGTTTGATGTAATGGAGGCTCGTCATAAACGAGACCGATCATAACGAATTTGTGAAAAAAAAAACAAATTCTTTGTTACATCGGGGTCTGGGTTATAATCGCTTTGCCTTCAAAATTAAACAGTCTTTAGTTGACTACATACTCTTCATTCAGTTTAATCGTACAGTTACGATCCGCATGTGAAAGACTAAGTAGCATTCATGAATTTGTGTCTCCATTTATCTCTCTTCATTTGTTCCGCATTCAACTTGAGATTTGTGATGACATCTATTTGTTAAAGCAGGGTAGATTTTAGGTTCTGGGTTGTGTTTGTAGAGATTTCATTGTATGCTGGTTCGTTATATCAGGGTTGTGTACCATACATTTCACTGTAACTTTGCCCGAGTAGCCAAATATTTTTTGTTATACCATTATAGAGGGTTTCTTTATATCGGGTTCCATTGTAAATCCAAATTTTTGTCTTTTGATGTGTCTGTGGTTTATAAATATTGAGAAGGTTCAAATTTCAACATCACACAATAACCAAACCACCAACGAAAGTCGATT
Source organism: Siderastrea siderea (assembly GCA_964030785.1). Lineage (NCBI taxonomy): Eukaryota > Metazoa > Cnidaria > Anthozoa > Scleractinia > Rhizangiidae > Siderastrea > Siderastrea siderea. The sequence goes on along the minus strand of OZ034977.1, from coordinate 41,371,791 downwards.
GATCAAATGACTGATTGATTCATTGATTGATTGATTGATTGTTTGATTGACTGATTGAAGAGTCAGTACATTTTCTGTCTAGTAAATAGTCATATAGTTTTTGCTTTAATAAGCGACCATTTCGCCTTTGCCCCCTCAAAACTGTAATAAGTTTCAACGAATTCTCATTTATTGGCAGCCTAGTACCCAGGCGTTCTCTTGTCGCTCACATGACTTGGCGCGAAATTTCGTGACGTCACCGAGTGGCATACGGCGAGAACGCCTAGTGAATAATGCCAAAGCCAAGATGGCGCCGTCTAATTGAAGGAGGGTCATCAAACCGGGCATCAAACTCTTCAAAATTTTGCTGTTAATACCTAGCGGGAATAGTATCTAGCGTGCTATTCTAGCATTTGGAAGCGTCTAGGCTCACCTACCTTCAAAGATGCCTCTTCCATTATTTTTCCGTTGATTTTTTGGCTTGGCAGCTGATTTTATCTGACCTGAGCAGAAGTGCTGCACGATGCGACATCGAATCATGACTCATACCATTTCAAAATTTCAAACTTACCAAGAATGTTTCATGTGTTTTCTGTGCTTTTCCATACGTATATATAGACCATTAATCGAAGCATCTGAAACTCCATGTTTGTTTTCTGATTTTACAGACAGTGTTTTGTTTGGATGAAGAGATTGGTGTGCGGCTGTGTTTTGAGAGGAAGCAAGAAATAAGGTACAATGTGGGACTGTTCGTTTTTAGTGGCACTTGCTAGCGATTGAGCATTGTCGTGAAAAGAAAGATCAAAAGATTTCTTTGGGAAACTACTTCAGCCGAGGTAAATTTTGAAAATGACTGGACTTCTGAATCAAAAACATGCGTAACAACATTAAGTGATGAAGGCTTAAGAGTTAGCCGAAACGTCTTACTACCATCAAAATACTATGAGTCAGTGACAAGTATTTAAAACTTTTTTTCAACGTTTTCTTGAACATGTAAAGTTCCTTTTTTGTGTGCCAAACTGTATAGCCATGCAAACAATGTAAGTTGTCTTAATAACCACAAACACTAATTAGAACGCATGAACACCACACCCTACTCTTTTTCGTCAACCTTTATTGTAAGGCAAGGGAAAGTGAAAGAGACTTCGATAGCATTTGTCAGGGTCCAAGAGGAGACACTCCAAGACAGTGTAATTTATGAGGCTGCTTTACGTAGGGCGAGTATTGCTGCGCACAAAGTTGTGCTAAAAGTACTTTTAGTTCACCTTCAAGTTGCTGTCTAAAATCCTGTCGGCCTGCAGATGACAGCGGTGTAACCAAATGGTACAGTTTGTCTGGAGATAACAGTTCAGCCTCAACCATTAGGGAGAACAGTTCATACGGCTCCTACACTTTTTGAAGTTTCGAATCAGGTAAAGCACCTTGCAGCCACCTCTTCATTTTATTGAGATCTCCTCTTGTGCATTGTTTTAAAATGGTCAGACACTTTCCATACCATGTTCGTGTTCTCATGCTTGTGCTGCTTTTGCTTTGCTCACTATCTATAAATTTTGTCTCTTATTAATTTTGTTTCTTATTTTTAAGCTTAAGTAAATCGGAGGAGACAAAGCATGGTCTGCCCTTATCTTGCTTTGTATGTAATTAAAACAGGCATAGTGTACGTTTCTAGCACAAGAAATAAGGGACGAAACTCACACTGAATTAGCTTTCTGATCAGCAACAAAAATTTTATCTTTTAAAAATTGAGAAACTCGGTAAGAACGTAATTAAATTCCCTTTAAGACACCAAAAATGTAAGATTATTTTTTTTTGAGGGAGGGGGGGGGGGTGGGGGATGGGGGAATTTACTGTAGCCAACTGGACAAGGAGGAAGAAATGGAGGAAGTGGAGCCGGGAAGAGGAGGGCAAATAAATACATGAATAGAGGAGGGGAGAGGAACTTTCTAAGAAATGAAATTTTAGTTTTGTAGTAGCTTGCGTTTTGTCATCAACTCAAAACAAACAAACAAACAAACAAACAAACAAACAATCAAGAAAAAGTACTAGTAATTTGGTTTTAAGGTTAACGACATTGCAGTATTGCAATGTCTTTTCAATCTCTCCCTAAACGCTTGTAGAGATTTTTGCAGTGTTAAGATTGTTTTATAACATGTTCACATTAAGTCTACAATGCGTGGAGTCTCTTCCTCCTCCTAATTTCTTTACCGCGAAAAGAACGCGAGAAGTTCGAAGCGCGAAGCGCAAGCGGAAGTTCCTCTCCCCATTCCATCCTCGTTTCACTGTTAATTTGTATAATTTATTTCCCATCGTGTGTAGGGTCTGACGAAAACAGGACGAAGTTGTAGTTTTCATAAGTCACGTGGTTTTCGGTTTACAAACGCAGACAAATTAGGACTAATTTAATTAGGGGGTAGGTTATGAGGTTAAGTTAAAGTGAGCTGCCCACAGGAATTTTTCGCCACATTTGAGTACAATCTTTTGGTTCCTTTCGGAAATACAAATCAAATTTACATGTTGAATACTCCATGGAAAAAAAAACTGCAACGCAATTTAGTAACACTGCCACTCTAAAGTAGGGCCTGAAAGAATAGTTATTAGTATTTTTTAAAAGAGGAAGGTAACTTCAGTAAAGGAACATCGTTTGACTTACTATTACGCATGGGCAAAGATTGTTTTGATAAGGGAAGTGTAAAGTTCGTAAATATAACAAACTTTGGAGCCAAAATTGCGCCGAGGGGTCAAACGTTTGTCGGCTGTCACAAGAACACTTTAGATTCAGAAGACAGAATAATGCCAATATCATTACTAGCTTGCAGCAGGAAAAGTTTTAGATGGGGTTAAAGTTTTTATTTCTACGAGTTTTAGCTCAATAAGGAACGTAATTAGTGAGCATTTGCAAGTAGCAGTCTCCTAAAAAATGTTCCAAATTTTTATCAAACTTTTTTGCAATTACCACCCTTACCCGTAAGTCTATGTCCCCAGTGTTATCCCAAAGGATGGTGTTGATGAGTGCTCAAAAACAATGTTGTCACTTTTTTGGGAACAGCAGAGACAGTCAGGAATCCGATTTTTGCCTTTTTGGAGTTGCTTATGTTGTGTGACAAAAGTTGAAAGTTTGAAATTGCAGGATGAAAACCGCTAGTCACCAAACATAATACCTGAAAGCATGCACTAAAGGAAATAAGCTCTTTAAGCAAAAAGTGACTTTTTGGGCAATGCAATAAATGCTGCAACATCTTCAAATAAACAATAAAATATAACCTTTGCTTCGTTTTATTCTGGTGTGATTGGGAATCTCTTACAACTGGGATGTACTTCAGGTTGGAAAATGAAATTAAAACATTAACTGCAACCTCTAAAAAATTTGAAGTCAAAGAATATGTTAAACAAATCCCAAAGCAATAACCCAAGCATGCAAGTGACAGAAGCACTTGATCAAAAGGACAAAATTCTGCCTAATTTCTATATTCTTGATAGTTTTCCATCCCTCTCGCTACTTTCTAAGTGTCTTAAACAGAGCAAAGTGAAATGATGTTTTGTATGATGTGGACATAATATTTTGGGCAAATTCTGCACAGTATCATTTGCCTTTTGGGTGCTCAATTTCAGGTCGTACATCTGGAGCGTGGCAAAGGCTTCGGAAAAGCACAGATGTCCATACACTTGATTCTCAAGAGACAATTTAGTAAACAACAACTCTACAAATTTATTCAGAAATCTGCTTTACTGTTTTCTCATGTAGTTATTCAAAGCTTATGATACAATGGGTTTGATTTGTGCTACACTTGAGTCTAGTCTTAGTTGTTGCCTATGAGTGGAGGGCTTATGAGTGTGAACTCATTACCCCCTGTAGTATAGTTGACATAGTTGGTAGTGACAGGAACTCTTCTCTTTACAATAGCTGCTCTGTTTGTTCAGAATCCGGGCGGCCTGTCGAAGTGGAACAAAATTAGCGTCAAATGATTGACTCATTCAAGTTATTACATTCGGATAATGAAATACACTTAAAACTGGAAACAGAACTGTACCAGATCTAAAGAGGTTATTTTAAGTTGAAAATTGGTTTTGTATATATGACAACTCTAATATGTAGGTAAATAAGTCAACAAAGCAAAACATTTCAACATGACGTTACGTAAAAATGATAAGAAAATATCTAAGACATGCTGAGATCTATGAAGAAGAGAGCTGACACGACGAGCAAATATCTATAGCTTCGCTGTTTCTCCACTAATTTTAGGGCTTCCAGACTGTAATTATGGCATTCAATCGGAGCAAAAGATTTAGTACATCGAGGCACCAAAGGAAGAATGGATTCAGCAATAATTCAGTAAGGAAAGCTACAATTAAAACGGGGAGCAGGGATGGCGCAGTGGTGAGAGCGCTCGCCTCCCACCAATGTGGCCCGGGTTGGACTCCCGGTCCCGGTGTCATATGTGGGTTGAGTTTGTTGTTGGTTCTCGTCCTTGCTCCGAGAGGTTTTTCTCCAGGTGCTCCGGTTTTCCCCTCTCCTCAAAAACCAACACATCCAAATTCCAATTCGATTTGGAGGTGTCCCCAATTAGCATTCTTTGCTAGATACCGTTGAAACCTAAATAAAGTGATTTTTTTTTATAACTATTTTAAAAATATACGTACCTTGAGTCGATCAAGTCTGTGGACTCCTTGGCTTTTTCCAACGGATTTTTCTTCAAACTACATAAAAATTACGCAGTTTTGCCCCTCAGTTAGGTTGAACGAGGTTGGTACTTCCAAAAAATGCTTTTCTTGTCCCTGTGCCTGCTCTCGGAGGGCAGAAATATCGGATTGAAATCAGGGACAAAAACGTGAAATTCTGGGGTGGTTTTGGCATTTTTTCCTAGGCGTTCTCCGGGGACCTCATTCGGTGACGTCACAACATTTCGCACCAAGTCGAGTCGAGTGAGCGGGAGGAGAATGCCTGGGTACTAGGCTGATTTATTGGTACATTTTCTTAGTTCTTTAATTACTTAGTTTAACTTATTTTTGTAATTAAGATACATGTGGAAACTATAAGGGGCTGGTTAGTTAAGACAAAAACATTGTATTTTATGAGTCGAGTTCACCTGTGGAGAGTATTGCTGGATACAGAGCTGTTCTAACCTTTAAATTGCTGTCTCAAATCCTGTCGGCCTGCAGATGACAACATTTCGTCTAAATGGGATAGGTTGTCTGGAGATAACAATTTAGCTTCAACCATTAGGGAGAACAGTTCATAAGGCGCCCCCACTTTCTCAACTTTCATTTCAGGTATAGCATCTTGCAGCCGCAACTTCATTTCGTTGAGGTCTTTGCTGGTGCACTGTTTTAAAATGGCCAGACACTTCCGTACAAATGGATCAAGTGATTCTAAAATTGAAATAACAAGTGTTAAAATGTTATTGCTAATCACCATGTTGCCTCTGCCTCTATTTTAAGGGCGAAACTTTAGCCCCCCCCCCCCCCCCCCAGCAACCGAAAAAATTGTAATACGTTGCAAAGAATTATTATTTTTAAACGAGTTTTGAGTTAGTTTGTTTTAACCAATTTTTTGTTATCTTCAGTTTTAAGATCGCTTGACGTTGTTACGCGTGATTTAAAATTTTTTCAAAACAATAAAACATTGCGCGTGATGTATGCGCGTGACTACAAAGAATGGTTTCTTTGCGTAATTTACAGCTTAAGCGCGTGCTAAGCATTTATAGACTTCTGGGATGACTATGTGGTCATTCCCAGCGTAAGGATCTTTCATACACAGACATAAAAGCCCCTCACTGTTAAAAGGTGTTGGCTACCAAACCGACCAAATCCACTACAAATGGCTTTGTAGTGCTTCAGTATATCCAGGGTGTCTCTGAAAGAATTGGTCGCTTATTAAGCCAACAACAGAAACAAGTTTTCTACAAGCCACAAAAGACCATCAACAGTCTTTTTCTACGACCGAAGCAGCAGGATAAAACCGACCGTCCATCTTCTGGAGTAGTGTACAAAATCCGTTGCAGACAGTGCGATTGTGTATACTATGACCAAACCGAACGTTCACTAAAGACGCGAGTTTCCGAGCACAAAAAGGCTGTCGTGATGTTCGATCCAAACTCTAATCTTGCGAGCCATGTCCACGAATGATTTTGACAATGTTAAAGTCGTCGGACATGAGCTACATTATCAACAGAGGCTTTTTCTAGAAGCTTGGATGTCTGTGAAAGAACCTAACGCTGGGAATGACCACATAGTCATCCCAGAAGTCTACAAATGCTTAGCACGCGCTCAAGTTGTAAATTACGCAAAGAAACCATTCTTTGTAGTCACGTCACGTGCATACATTATTTTTTCATTATTTTGAAAAATTTTAAAACCATGCGTAACAACATTAAGTGATGAAGGCTTAAGAGTTAGCCGAAACGTCTTACTACCATCAAAATAGTATGAGTCAGTGACAAGTATTCACTTTTTACAACGTTTTCTTGAACATAAAGTTCCTTTTTTGTGTGCCAAACCGTATAGCCATGCAAACAATCTAAGTTGTCTTAATAACTACAAACACTGAGTAGAAGGCATGAACGCCACACCCTACTCTCTTTCGTCAATCCTTTATTTTAAGGCAAGGGAAAGTGAAAGAGACTTTGATAGCATTTGTCAGGGTCCAAGAGGAGACACTCAAGGCGCGCTGTGGTGTTCTGCCAAAACCCATGAGTTGGTATCGTGTTTTAGTGCACTTTTCTTTAAAATCTTTTGTTTTCCGTCACTTATGGTGTTTGCTTCGCCAATCATTGTTATAATTTTTATACAGCTATTTCAATTTTATGTTGTTGCCTGAGAGCTTCAAGGCTTTGTATTAAGGCCAAAGGTGACATACGATTTTTTTGAGTAAATTTTCCGAAACCAGCAATTTTCAAATTTAATTAATATGATACAACAACCAATCTACGAAACAAAGTCGATTGATTTGCTGACTGATTGAACAGCAAGCGTATTTTCTAAATAGCAAATACGTAATACGGTTAATGCTGTTTTTATTTCAATAAGCGAAAATTAATAATTTTCCTCCTAAAAATTGCAATGAGCTTCAATGGACGTTTAATATTTGAACATTTTTTTAGGTTAACTTAATTAACTTTAGTTCCTTTAATTTACTATAAAGGCCAATCATTTAAAACAGTGTAATTTATGAGCCTGCTTTACGTATGGCGAGTATTGCTGGGTATTAAGTTCAGTGTTCCAAAAATGTCTTTAGCTCACCTTCAAGTCGTTTTCTCAAATCCCGTCGGCCTGCAGATGACAGTGCTTTAGCGAAAAAGTGCAGGTTGTCTGGCGATAACAGTCCAGCCTCAACCATCAGGGAGAAGAGTTCAGACGGCTCCTCCACTTTTTGAAGCTTCGAATCAGGTAAATAACCTTGCAGCCACCCCTTCAATTTGTTGAGATCTTCACTGGTGCATTGTTTTATAATGGTCAGACACTTCCGTTCAAATGTATCCCATTCTGAAAACGGAAATAACAAATATGAAAACATCATCATGTTGTCTCTCCCTCTCCTCTTGACAAGAGAGGTGTACTTTACCTGGGGCATCTTGAGTTATAGTCCAGTTCCCCAAAACTAACCTGTTCCAAGCATTCAGTTTGTAGGGAACAAATTAAATGGCAAGGGTGGCAAAGAGCAAAAACAACATGCGGAGAGATTGTAATATTTTTCTTTGTGTGCTTTTTCAATTAATTTTCTTCCCACAATCTGAACACCGCAAAAAGTGACATCATGATGCAATGGCAACAAGACAATTGCGAATAATGGCAACAAGACAACTGCGTATTTTACAATACTCAAATACAAGTGGGTTTGAACCAGCAGCTCAGAATCCTGCATTAATCCTGTTTTTACCTTCCTTAGCTAAAAACAGTAACTCCCCACAAAAGGCTAGTGTCCGTTAGACCCCCAACATATAAGAACCTGTTGTAGCCTAAAACTTCGAACTACGGGACGAAACTCACACTGAATTAGCTTTTTTTGCGGGGGAGGGGAGGTTGGAAAATTTGAATGGGGGAATTTACCGTAGCCAACTGGACAAGGAGGAAGAAGTGGAGGAAGTGGAACCGGGAAGAGGAGGGCAAATAAATACCTGTATAGAGGAGGGGAGAGGAACATTCGAAGAAATGAAATTTTCATTTTGTAGTACCTTGCGTTTTGTCATCAACTCAAAACAAACAAACAAACAAACAAACAATCAAGAAAAAGTACTTGTAATTTGGTTTTTGAGTTAACGACATTGCAGTGTCGCAATGTCTTTTCAGTCTCTCCCTGAACGCTTGTAGAGATTTTTGCAGTGTTAAGATTATTTTATAACATGTTCACATTAAGTCTACCATGCATGCAGTTTCTTCCTTCTCCTAATTCGTTTAGCGCGAAAAGAACGCGAGAAGTTCGAAGCGCGAAGGGCAAGCCGAAGTTCCTCTCCCCATTCCATCTTCGTTTTACTGTTAATTTCTATAATTTATTTCCCATCGTGCGTAGGGCCTGACGAAAACAGGACGAAGTTGTAGTCTTCATAAGTCACGTGGTTTTCGCTTTAGGAACGCAGCCTGAAGATACAGATTTGTTGGCATAAGCAGACAAATTAGCACTAATTTAATTAGGGGGTAGGTTATGAGGTTAAGTTAAAGTGAACTGCCCACAGAAATTTTTCGCCACGTTTGAGTACAATCTTTTGGCTCCTTTCGGAAATACAAATCAAATTTACATGTTGAATACCTCAGGAAAAAAACTGCAACGAAATTTAGTAACACTGCCACTCTTAAGTAGAGCCTGAAAGAATAGTTATTAGTATTTTTTAAAAGAGGAAGGTAACTTCAGTAAAGCAACATCGTTTGACTTACTATTGCACATGGGCAAAGTTTGTTTTGATAAGGGAAGTGTAAAGTTGGGAAATATAACAAACTTTGGAGCCAAAATTGCGCCGAGGGGTCAAACGTTTGTTGGCTGTCACAAGAACACTTTAGAATCAGAAGACAGAATAATGCCAATATCATTACTAGCTTGCAGCGGGAAAAGTTTTAGATGGGGTTGTTTCTCAGAGATTGTCTAACCATCGTGGGTGGGTAGGTCGTGGTTCGCGGGTCGTGGATGAACGGGTCGTGGGTAGGTGGATCGTGGGTCTTGAGTCGTGGGTGGTGGGTCGTGCGTCCGAGATCCCCATACGAAATTAACACGTCATATATACATTCCTTTTATGCTGTTTCAAACAGCCGTGAGTTATCAGCTAGCTTTGAATTTTCATAACACCTCAAAATTTGTGGCACTTACAAAAAAGAAAAAAAAAACGAAGATTAGCCAGCGTTGTCATCCAATGGTTACCTTAACATTATTCGCCATAATAATGGTGCACAATGGCTAAAGACTAAAAACTCTCGAAACAGAACTTGAGAACGATGTTATTGACAAGGACAACTTTGTTATGGCTTACATGGATCGGTTACGTCCCTATGTCTGTCAATTGTAAATAATCGGAATACTTATCAAGAAAAATTTTGTATGTGGATGTGGAGATGGTATTAGCACCAGATGTGACTCAATCCTTTATTCGATGCTCTCTCCAGATTGTACATTCGAGGTAAAAAGTCAATCAAACACATCTCGAGACGACAATTATTGTGAAGTTGCCGTTGATGTTGATGGTTCGACTAAAAGGCAATAGCTTACAATAATTGTTAGAAAAATCAATAAACAAACGGAAGACGAAAAGGTGACAAACTTACAGATATTTCCTCCAAGATCCTCCTATCTAGTACAGTTCTAGTGTAGAATGGAACGGACGATTTAGGTTGTATATTCGAACACTTTAAAAAACACTGAATCCCTTTAAGCTCCTAAAGGACAGTGCCTCCGTTTGTTACATACGTTCTGAAACTTGCCTGCTGACACCACGGTATTTTTGCGAGATTGTCTAACAAGGACTCAAAAGTTTATATTTAGGTTGCAGCCCTGAGCCAGCTTTTTGTGTGTGCAAAAGTTGATCAGTTAAATTTGATGGCAAAAAAAGAGAAACTTTTTTTCTTAACTTTTCGCTTGAAAAGCCAAGGAAAAGTAGTGGATCTTTGCATAGATGTAATTGGCTAACTTGAGTTCCGTTAATCGGATGGGTAGTAAATAACTTGCAAATCAAGAACGAGGCCAATATTCCCCAATCCGGAACAAACAATTCAAGCTAAATCAATGAAGTTTTGAAATGAAGGCATGAATTTTGCACAAACGCACGCACCAAAGTTGAGCATATGCATTGTAAACTTTAACCCAAAATTGTCCACTAGGCATAAAGGAAAAGCGTTTCTAGTTAGTAGAAAACAGTAATCTTTTCATTTAGTGTGTCTTAAATTAAAGGAAATCCGGCCAAATTATTAAATGCGCGAGCCGACCGTCCATTTAGCGGTCTGTATTGCAAAATTTGGACGAAGTATTGAGGGAACTAATCAGAATGCTTCTTTTCATCTTGGACAAGTTTGCCATACAATAAATCTTCTTTTATCTTAAAACGAACACGACCCACGACCCACGACCCACGACCCACGACACACCACATACGACATCACGACCCATCACCCAGGACCCACGACCCACCCATCCACGCCATTTAGCCTCACGCTGTTTCTGACCATTTCTAAATATGCTTGAACCTCTTTTACGTCCCACTTGCTATTAAGTCTTACTAGTCATGGAGCACAAGGGCACTTTGTTGTTAAATAAAAAGGAGTGGCTTTTGATGGTTGCCTTTGAATTAAATACACCTATCAATGTTTTCTCTTCTCGAGGGTGGCAAGGCAAGCGAAACTGCACCATAAAAGTTGTATCGGAACCAACAGAAATTAAAGTTGCACTTTTAAGTGCTGACCATACTGCGTAGCTTAAAAGCTACGCAGTATAATGTGAATAGTAGCCTTATTTTGACAAGCAACAGCTGAAGTAATACAGGACACGACACTAGCCACTGATCTGCTAAGGTCAAAGATAACTTGCAACGCCTGTCTGCCTCTGTACAATAATTATAAGCTCAGGCTGTATCGTTGAGTATGTTTATTTGATGTGATAACTTTCGGCTACCTTGAGATGCGTTTATTAAACAACCGCTTTTTTCGTTTTTTTTTCTTGTTTTTTGTTTTGTTTTGTTTTTCCCTTTTTTTGTTTTTCGTTCTGAAAAAGGTACTTGAAGAAAATTTGTTGAATAATAAAACAATTATCCTACCCAATCTACCCTGCGTAGCAAGCGTTTCCGTAGGCTTTTCCGCCCGTTTGAGGTTTCGCTTTTTGGCACCGGGGAGGGGGAGGGGAGGCGAGGAAAGGAAACAGGTTTGCAACTATATTTATTTCCCCTGTAGATTGAAGTTGCTCGCTTTGTAGTCAAGTCGGCTATAATAATTTTCGTCTTTTTCCTTCGCAAATCGACCAAAGCATGTTTACATTTGTTAATTTCTCATGGCACAAAGTTATTTTTAGCTTATGTGTTTATTACGAGTTTCCGAGCACAAAAAGGCTGTCGCGATGTTCGATCCAAACTCTAATCTTGCGAGCCATGTCCACGAATGTTATCATCAGAAGGATTTTGACAATGTTAAAGTCGTCGGACATGAGCTACATTATCAACAGAGGCTTTTTCTAGAAGCTTGAATGTCTGTGAAAGAACCTAACGCTGGGAATGACCACATAGTCATCCCAGAAGTCTACAAATGTTTAGCACGCGTTTAAGTTGTAGATTACGCAAAGAAATCATTCTTTGTAGTCACGCGCATACATTATCTTTTCATTATTTTGAAAAATTTCAAAATCATGCGTAACAACATTAAGTAATGAAGGCTTAAGAGTTAGCCGAAACGTCTTACTACCATCAAAATAGTATGAGTCAGTGACAAACATCGACTTTTTTCAACGTTTTCTTGAACATGTAAAGTTCCTTTTTTGTGTGCCAAACTGTATAGCCATGCCGCACAGGGGTATATCCAGAGTGGTTCAAGTGATTTCCAGAAATCACTCAAATGTTTCCAAACCTGCGTTTGTTATTTCAAACGGTCTTTATTGTAGTTCAAGAAATCAATTATCCTCCTTGTTTTATCGTTTATTACGAAATAAAACAAAGAAAAAAGCGTTGCATCTCGTTATTCTGTCGATCACACAGCAAACCCAGCCCTTCTTGAGCGAATTCGATGATTCTCCGTTCGCACGGTTTCGTCCCTTTGTCGACACTTCCGAGAACAACGCGAAAAAATTTCGTAGGCACGACCGGAGAAAGTTTGTACCCAGTGGGTGGGACTGGGTCCGAATATAACACAAATCACTCAAAATAACAAAATAACACAAATCACTCAAAACCCACTTCGATTGGCCAGAAACACTCACATTGTCCTGCGAACTACTCAAACTCGGTTGTGATTTGCTATTCAGGCCGCAAACTACCGTGGAAACTACTGACAATCGTATATAAAGGGAAGCCTCTCCCTGGAAGTCCCTTCGTTTGTTCTTGTTGAGTTTCGATTAGAGTTCATCGTTAACTTGCTACGAAGAGAAGATTTTGATTTGCAAACGATGGTTCGAGGCGATCCAGTTTGTCGGAAGGAGGACTGTTCTCAGTACGATATTGGCTTGGTTTTCAAGGAAATCAGCTCACATTCGGACCAGGACAAGCTCAAGTTCATAGAGAATGTGTGGAAACCAGGTGAGCTATTTGACTTCCCAGTGTCAGTGGAATGTTCGAATTCTAACCGTCATTTTGTGTGGAGCTGGCTAAAAAGATTTCCCTGGCTAGCATACTCTAAATATCTTGATGATGCATTTTGTTTACCGTGTGTTTTT
>OZ034977.1:41333986-41353986 GCA_964030785.1 Siderastrea siderea | reverse complement strand
ATACACTCAGTTGTTCGGCTCTTTCGAATGAGGACTTTTTCAGAGAGAACACTTATATAAACTTATTAGTTAGCAGGAAGTATTTTGTACATTAAAGATAAGCATACCCAAACTTTGCTTGAAATATTACATGCCTAATGGCTGAGACATCAGTAGTAATTTCTAAAGAGCGTGTTTTATTTATTATAATCAGCAGCTGCCAATGATTTTCAAATGGAAGTGCAGTGCTTTTATTGTAAATTTCAAGCCACTTATGAGGGAGCATCTCAAAGCAAATAAATAAGAATTTTTGAGTATGGTGCTCATTTGTGGTCTTTTACTCCACCTGGAGGTGCTATGAGGATGATGACTGTGATAAATAAAGATGGACATTGTATGATACGTGTGCAAATTCAGACTAGTGTGACTTCAGTTTTGTCCTTGTAATAATCCATCACTTCTGACTACATGAACTGGTTTAAGTAATTGCCTACACAATATTAGACCAGCTGAGATTTTTGTCCTTCTGTTCAGCAATTTGCTTGAGGATTTTGGTTCATACCAATTTTGTGGATAATAATAATAATAATAATAATAATAATAATAATAATAATAATAATAATACTAATGTTTAATACTTTTATAGCGCTTTTGACATTCACATATGATCAAAAGCGCTTTACAAACTTCAAAAATCCTCTCTAATAATAAATTACATGATTTAAACAAATTATCTAAAAACTAAATGACTAACTAAACTATTTACATTCTGTTGCATAGGACAGTTAAAGAAAATTGGAATATGCCATTCTGAATAAATGCTTTTTTAGCATTGTCTTGAAAGTAATTATATTAGTCTGGTCTCTTATCCCTTTTGGCAGTGCATTCCAGGTTTTGGGGGCAGATGCCCTGAACGATCTATCACCTAATGTGACTTTGTACCGACAAGTCGGATCTTCAAGGATCAGTCCATTGGACGCTGACCGTAGAGAAAACCTATTGTTTCCCTTGATAGATAGTAGGTTACTTAAATACTGCGGTGTTTTAAAATGAATTGCCTTGAAAGTTAACAACCCTATTTTATACTGAATCCTATATTCAACTGGGAGCCAATGCAGCTTGAACAAAACCGGCGATATGTGATCGATATTAGGCGTGAAAGTAATTAAGCACGCAGCTGCAGTATTCTGGAGACGTTGTAGCTTGGACAGATGTACAGCAGGCACATTATATAGTAAACTAATACAGTAGTCAATTCGTGCCATAATTACTGCTTGCACAAGAAGCTTAGCGCTATCCTGCGTAAGGTACTTGCGAATTTGTCTGATATTGTGCAGATGGTAGTATACAGACTGGCAGATCTTATTGATATGAGTTGACATACTTAAGTTACGGTCAAACCAGGCTCCTAAATTACGTACAGCGGCAGTCTCCACTGATAAATCTACATGACCGACTTTGATATGGTCAAACTTGATCTTACTTAGTTGTGGCTTAGTGCCGATAAGGATTATCTCTGTTTTATCTGAGTTCAACTTAAGCTTATCTAGTTTCATCCAGTTGCTGATGCTTGTAATGCACCTCTCCATTGCGCTGACTGTCTCCGCTTGGTCCGCCTCTGAATCTGCTTGGAATGATAGATATAACTGCGTATCATCTGCATAGGCGTGTGCATCAGGTAGATGAGACTTGATGACTTCAAACAATTTGCTTGCATACACAGTGAACAGTAGGGGTCCTAAGCATGAGCCCTGAGGCACGCCATGGTGTAAGTCAAATGTCTTGGATATGCAGCCCTCATAGCAAATGCGCTGTGATCTTTGAGACAGGTACGATAAAAACCAGCTTAACGCAGTTCCAGTTATCCCAACGCTAGACTCCAGCCTCCTTACTAACACCTGATGGTCCACCGTGTCGAAAGCGGCGCTAAGATCGAGAAGTACTAACAGCGTAACCCTCTTACGGTCCATGTTCAGCAAAATGTCATTCTGTACTTTAAGAAGTGCAGTCTCTGTGCTATGCCCAGCCCTATAAGCAGATTGTAGTAAGGGGTATAGCTCATATTGCGACATGTGACTGTGGGTCTGATCGTAAACAGCACGCTCAGTTAGTTTTGAAATATACTGTAAGTTACTGACAGGGCGAAGGTTTGGGAATGATGTATCCTTTCCGGTTTTGAGGCGTGGATCCACAAGAGCATCCTTCCATTTTGATGGAAAATGTCCTAATGCAAGAGAAGAATTCAGAATGCGTGTTATTACAGGTAAAAGTTCCTCTAAGCAGGCTACTACCATTGATGTCGGCATAGGATCAAGGTTACAAGTCTTTTTTAGTAGACTTCTGTACGAGTGAGCGAACCTCTTCATACGAGAGTTGCCGGAAATCTTGAAGTTTTTTCTCGTCACCAACCACAGGATCCTCGGTACCGTAGCTTTCTCCTCTTGAGTGATTACAGAGGAATCTAATGTTGTTCTGATGTTGTGAATTTTGCAGCAGAAGAATTCACCTATATCATTAGCCAGAGAGTGATGATCATCGTAATCAGGAAACAACAAACACTGACTGGGGGCGAGGAGCTTTTTCATACTCCTAAACAGCTTTCCCTGATCTTCACTGTTGCTATCTATAAAGTCCGAATAAAAAGCCTTCCGAGCTTTATTAATAATATGCGTCGCATGGTTCCTTTTCATTTCAAAGATAGCAAAGTCAGATTTGAGTCCTGATCTCCGCCACACCCGCTCTGCTTTGCGGCGTTCTCTTTTGGCCTTTAAGCAATCTTTTCATCATACCAAGGAACTTGGGGCCTTGTTTTGATAACCGTTTCTTTGACTGGTGCATGATGGTCAATCAGCCTTGAGAGCGTATCCTGATAATCATCAACCAAATGATCAAGATCAGTAGCTTGGCGACAATGGGAATGATCTACACTGCACAGTCCAGACGAGGCTAAGTCGTCACGAAGCTGGTCCGTGTCGACTAATCGTAGTTTCCTGTACGCGACCCTCTTGACTCTTGCGATCGGTCTTCGTATACTTAGATGACATATCACAGACGCATGGTCAGAGAAGAACCGGTCAATAGCAGGCGAGTTCTGAATTAGATTGCTTGTCTTGCATGTGATCCAATGTATGATGACAAGATCCAATGTATGATTATGAGTATGAGTGGACTTATCCACGTGTTGCTGGAGACCGAGTGAATCAATCATGTCCAGGAATTTTGTAGCATCTGGCTTATCAGGGACGTCGACGTGGATATTAAAATCACCTACGATGGCCAAGTGCTCCTTTGAAAGAATAACTGATTCCATGTAACTGGAAAAGTCCCGAAAAAATACGCTCATGGGTACCCTGTGGTTCTCTGAGTAGGGTTGTCGATACATGATGACAATTCTAAGATCGTGGCCAGCACCAGAAGAGACTACCCATTCAGAGTATTCTAGGGACTCAGTGTGTCCAGTTTGAGAGAAAGAGACTTTCAAAGAATCATTGAATAAGATTGCCGTTCCACCGCTGCGACCATGTTCACGAGGTTTGTCGAAAAATCTATATCCGTTTGGGCATAGCTGGGCTCTGAGAGAATCATCATTCGAAGTCAACCATGTCTCAGTGATAGCAACTAGATCAAATTTGTTTTCAGAGACATACTCCACAATGTCCGCTGTCTTGTTTCTTATGGACTGGGTGTTCATTAATGCCAAGGAAATACAGCGAGGCGCCGGCGCACGAGTAGACATATCCTTTCCAGTATTGATGTTTATTAGATTAGACGACGTCCTACTGCCCCTGGTAGAACGATCAAGATCACCACAAATCCTACAGCCCATGATTGAATAATCGCAATCGTAGCGTGACGTGATCTGTACAGGTAGGTGTCAACCATTGTTTTGATTCAACTTGGAGTTTGAGATATGCAAATTCGCATGACTTAAACATGAAGGCGAACAGTCAATAAAATAAGCAATATTTCGTTCTCTAATACACGACTCTCTCCTCCTATCCTGTGAAATCCTTGTTGTTATGCTGTGTTGCTCCTCATACGTTGAACGACATAGAATATCCGCTAACCAGGGCGGGTTAGCGAAAATGCCATTGCGTTTCAAGATAGCGATAGATTTCGAATCGATATCCAACTGCGATTTAAAGCAGACCACAGAGTTTCCAGCTTCCAGCAGCTGAGCTCTAGAATAGGTCTGTCGAATAGTAGGGCCAGGATTAGGAGAAACATCGCAGCATAAAGCGAAGTAGGCAGCTAGTGGTACTCTTGAGTCGAACGGTAGAGTTAGAACTGCAATTCCGTGGCTTGATTGTAATAGCGCTGGAGTCTTGAGTAAAGCAGCACGACCAGAAGCCTTCACTAATCTTGGCATACATTGTAAACTCAATTTTATAAACTGAGCATTTTCCTTTAAGAGAGCCCCATGTAATAAAACGAGGACAAAAAGGCGGAGGATACAACGAGTACGTCCAGCCGCCATTATCATGCACACTATGGAAACATGCTGTGGCAGGTGAGAGCTAGTGTGTTGAATTCTTACAGGCTTTATGTGATTACTTCTACTTTCATGATGCTGGTCTCATGTAAATAAACTTAACCATACCTGTCCAGTTATACTGGACCCAGTTGTTCAAAAGTTGGATAGCGCTATCGACCGGATAAATCTCTATCCAGTGAATAACGCAATTGGTTTCCCTAACACTTATCCACCTTTTGGACAACTGGGGCCTGGTCTGAGCTCCCTTTGTATACTTGTCTCACGTGAAAATAACTCCCTTGGGTCAATCTCAACACTGACATGACTATGTAATTTGCTCCAGAATACATTTTGAAGTGCCAATTTCATTGAAACATACACCCATTCCAATTCCATGAAGTATGGCAGAAATCAGTGTCAAGTAGAAATTGCTCTCTTTGTGTGTGTAGTTTCATTTTTTTGTTATTTTTGTTTAAGGAGGGGGGGGGGCGGATGGGGAGAGGTTAAGGCAGCTCCCTTGGATCCATAAACCCTTTAAATTACAGTACTCTCCCGTTTCAACCGAGCAGGAGGGAGTGATGAACTCGCCGCTCTCCCGCTCGGCTGGTTCGAGGTGTCTGGCCAACGTGACGTCACGATGTGAAAAGCGCGCGAGTTTGCCGAGTCTTCAAAACTGGCGCTGGCAAACTGATGTGAGAGTTCGGGCTACAAACGTATTTTCTTGTGCTATTAAGCTTTCAGCTAAGCTTGTTTTCTTGGGTAATGGAATTTTAGTCATCCCTTTTTTCGATATAGGTAAGTGGCTCTTTGTCTTAACGTTAAAATTACACTTTAATAATGTTTTAAGAGTCATGGCTGCTCTTCGCGATCGAAGAATTTTGCAGCAAAATTGTCATTGTCCGCGTCGGAAAAGTGTGTTTATTTTAGTTATATAACAGAGGGAAATTTTAAACTTGGCTAGGGACTAGCCTATAACTTGACAAAAGTACCCAAGTTGAAACAAGTGGTATAGTATTTACCTAAAAAATGATCAGTCCATTTGTTTAGCTGAGTGTAATAGAAGGCGAACCTAGAAGGGTATGTTTAGCATTTAAACGTAAACTTTTCTTACAGTATTTGCTTCCATCTTTTGTATAAGGAAAGAATAGTGATATTTAATTGCTTGTGAAAGAGTAATGGAACTTGGTAAATTTTTGCCACCTCATTTAACCCGTGTAAACTACACTTTTGAAGAACAAGATAAAAATTTCAATCAGCTCGCAAATTGTGCGGACGCCTGAGGAAACAAGTTTTTTAACTAGTATATATTTTTGAGTACCATCTGGATCAGTGATTCAGTGATTTATTCTCAATACCTCCAGTTTCCTCTAGATTTCCTGTCCAGGTTGCACAATGTTTTAGAAAGAGTTTGACCATCTACTTGATTCACAACTGACGATCAAGATGACCGTTTCGCAAATAAATTGAATTGGTCCTGTCATTTGATTTTCAAAGATTAATTAATTTTAAAACAGTCAAACTGAGGACCATTCTAGTAACGAAAGAGCCTCGTTAATCCTTAACATCCGTACCTGAGAAAGTTGGCGTTTTTGATAGACTGTGGTTTTTTATAATTATTCAATAAGAGTACAATCAGTCGTCAGCACAAGTTTGGCCGGAAAGCCGGCGCGTCCACTGTTTTGCTTCGCCGCGAGCAAATGTTGTCGTCTTTGTCGTTTTTACCAGATAGTTTAGCAAAGTAAGGAATTACTGTGGCCCGTTATTACCTTCGAACCAAGCACATGACTTCACAGTAAACATTTCTTTGCATTGGAGTATTCTTCTCCACATTTTAAAGTTGTTTAAAGCCACTGATCATTTTAATGAAATTGTTGCACAATTTGATTTTCTAAAATTGGAAAGAGTTTATACATATAAAAGTTATGTTTTTGTCTCCAAGCGACACATCTTAAGGTTTGTGAGATACGGCTTCTGAAAGGTGATCTTGATCACGATTTCAATCGATCAACCAAAGCGTCCGTGAAATATTTTGAGTCTAATCGCCAATTTGTTACTTTGTTTTGAGGACCAAATTGCATTAAGTATACTTTTCATGTTATAACATGCAGCAATACCTTCTGTTCTTTCATCGTTTTGATCAGTTCTTTTTGAGAAACTGGACTGTAAACATTTGCAAGGAAGCCATTTGTTAACTTTCCTTTGAATTTCCCGGCAGACTTATTTGTGACATCACGATGGCCCGACACCTCGGACTTTCGTTCGCCAATACCGGCACTAGTGCCCAGGCCAAAGTTCATCACTCCCTCCTGCAACCGAGCTCAGAGCTGGTTGAAAAAGTTGATCAACCAAACCAACCGAACCGAAAACGGCTTTTTCCCGATAGAACACGACAAAACCCTACCAACTCAGCCAAACAAAAACGGTTGATCCCAACAGAACGCGACCTTAATGTGGGTTTGTTAAAGCTCCATTAGTTAGAATCAGAAACTCATAAGGAGTTGAAACGTGTAACTCACGTTCTATGCTCGTGAATATTCATTTTTCAAACTACCATATTTGGAAACCCCTCACTCCAGTCTACGATGCTGCAGTTCATTTCGCTTCCGTTGAAAATTGAAGTTATAAGCGATACAAATGCGCAGTTGATTCAAAACTCAATCACTGGTTACCATAAAAATCAAGAAAGAACGAGAAAAAAGCCAGAAAAGAAAAAAAGGGAAAATAATCGATCACATGACTGAAAGAAAAAGGCGCCAAAACCGTGTTGCAGCGTTTCTTTGCAAACCTGAATGGATCAATGAAACTGCTCCGAAGTGAACATCCCAAAATAATTTTTTGAAAAAGTTTTGATTGGCTCTAAAATGTGGTACAGGTTTGACCTGAAAAATTGTTGTATTCATCGTCCAAAGTGGATTAAAGCTACAGTATGATTTCAGCATTGAAGATGGAGAGGGTAAAAGGAACACAAAACATAGCAGTTACAGGTTCAGAGGCCGCGGACGGAATGTGTCAAAACAACAATGAATCAAACATTCAACTTATTTTGCATAACAATCTCTTTATTTGAACATTTGGAGTTGCTTGAACTCAGAGCTACATCAACTGCAGGTAAAACGATGTTATTTTGTGTAGTAAGCTTATAAAGCCCAAAAAATGTCGTCCTTTCTTATTCAGTTAACCATTTAGCTTGATTTTGGTAGTGATGAACCGAAAATGTGTGACATGTGACACTTAAATATTATTTAAAACGGTTCTCTTCAATTTTACTGTGTTAAATATTTTTGTATCATGTCTTGATATTTTGGTGTCAAATGTTTTCTGTGGCGGTAAAACCTACCTTTTGTGAACATTTCTTGATAGTACCACAGTGAAAGACATCATAAACACAACGCTAGACTAGTTTGGTTTGGTTTCGCAGTCTGATCTACTTCTAACCCCAGCGGTTTGCTCGATGTTGTTGCAATTACCAATTTTGTTGCCTGCAAAATTTCCTGCTCGGTCTTCGAAACCAGTATTTCTTTTTGCTTTGTCGTTCCGACGTTTGAAAGCTTTGTCGGCTTGTTTTCCCCCTGTTTGTCAGCCATTCTTTGAGTAAGCGGGCGAACTTGGTGTGAAATTACGTCACGTCGTTCACGAAATTGATTGGTCAGTTCTCTTTCTCCTTATGTTCCAAATATGGTACTTGTGAAAATGAATAATTACGAGCATCAGTCAAAACCTACATATGCGAGTTACACGTTTCAAGTCCTTATGAGTTTCTGTTAGAATACTATGTATCAGTCAAATCCAAGATCGCCCAAACCCCCCCACGGGCAAACCCCTATATAGTAGGTATATAGTGGGCAATTTGTCGCGAAACAAGGCTTGCTGGTTGAGCATTTGACTGTCAACAAAACGTAGGTCAGTGGTCGCAAGCTACATGAGTGCTGCATAAAAAGAAAGTATATTTGTTTTCCTTGTTTTGTTGAACGTTAAACATCAGTGTTTACGGTGTGGATTTGATGTAATTGATTATTTACTGTAATATACAGTAGAGCTTGTATATTTAACAATTATTCTACGACGGCGCGCTGGATATCAAATGATAGATAACCAACTAGGCGCGTAAAGCCGAGTTGGTTATAATCATTTGATATCCAGCAAGCCCGAGTAGAATAATTGTTTTATTAAAAACGAAATCACTAATTACTATAAAATCAAGAAAGAGAAAAAAAGAGAGAGAGAAAAGAGATAAAAGGGAGCAAGCATCGATCCCATGACTGAACGAAAAAGGCGCCAAAACCTTGCAAAGTGTTGCAGCGTTTCTCCGCAAAGCTGAATGAATCAATGAAACTGCTCTGGAGTGAACGTGTAAGCACAAGTTTTGGGAAAAAATCTTCCAATTATTGGCTTTGACATGTGGTATGTGTTTGATTTTTCCTGAAAAATTGTTGTAATCATCGTTCAAAGCGAATTGAAGCTTTACGATCTCACCGTTGTGGATGCTAGAGTTGAAATGAAGCTGAACAAGTTTGTAATCCGTTCGCACAACGGAGCCATCATGTGCTTGTTTGATCGAACTGAAGACAGAATTAATATTTTAACTCGAACGATGATTTCTATGCAGCTCACTGAAGCAACTATAGGAAGGTGAGGAACATTAGAACTCACCAGATTACTTTTTTAACTCAAACCATAAAACACAGTTCAGGGGCGGATCCAGGGGGGGTGGATTGGTTGGCTAGCCACCCCCTCTTTTGAGGTCATTTAAGCTTAAAATTAAGAAAATGAACAAAACTATCACGGAGGCCACTTTGTCTCCGATTGTCCTGATATTGTTCTAACAGGTCAGCCACCCCCTGTTCAAAAATCCTGGATCCGCCACTGCAGTTGTTCTCAGTTTAGAGCCCGCGGACGGAATGGTAAAAACAACAGTCAAACACCCGAGAAAGCGATTCAACTTACTTTACATGGCATCGGATTTGTATCTGAACATTTGGAGCCGTTGGAAAACAGAGCTACAACAAGTGCAGGTAAACCAGTGTCAGTTTTGCGTGATATAACCAAAAAGATGTCGCCCTTTCTGGTAGCTAGCTTGTTCAGTACTTGTTTTATTAAGCTTATAGATTGTTTCATGATTTTTGTACTGACTCGCCATGAAAGTGTGACAATTTTTACTAAATGCTTCTCTTGCAATTTGCTGTGTCTTAGTTTTACGTCATGTCTTGATATTTCGTCGAACGCCTTTCGCATGAAACCTACTGCTTGCAAAATTTTAATGATTGACGTGACGACGAAAGAAATTGTAAACACAACGCTAAATGCTTAAATTTCTATTTCTACAATTTCTTGTCAAAATCAAGCCCTCCGTTGCGTCTTAGTGTCTCAGTGATGCTCAGTTGTAATTTCTGGTCAATTTAACTTCGCTGCAAAGTGATTTTTGTCGTCCAATTTTCTCGCCCGGTTGCTGGCGAGGAAAAATCTTTCAGCTTACGTCGTTGTTGAGTGTTCATAGACCATATTTGGAGAGCATGGTATAATGGCTCAGATACCATGGCTGCAGAGCCAATCAAAACTTTAGAATTGCATTATACTATGATCCAGCTTTTTATAAATTGCACTATTCTTTGTTTTGTTGGAGCATCCATTTGCATCCGTGTTCAATGTGGGCTTGCTGCATTGGAGAACTGTCCGAAAAAAACGACTAAACCTTCATCGGAGAGCCAAAATTATATAATAATTTAACACGAATAGAAAAGTGCTATATCGACAAAAACATGTGTTACTAACTCAAAATGACATTGCATATCTCTGTTTTATTGGATCCTCCTTTAGCTTCATTGGGAAAGCAAAGCAATGTCTGTTTCCCCGAGAGCAAGTTATCAAAAATTACATAGCTGAATCATGCTGTCAAGGTAATAAGTTGTACATACCTTTCTTAGGACTTGATTCTGTTTCACTCTGTCTGGTCCCCTTCATACCCTCCCCTTGGTATTCACTGTGTTCACCTTTATCAGTGTCACCAGTAGTTGCACCTACTCTGGTATCAATGGAACCCGCACTTGTTGAGCTTTCTTCTTCAAC
This sequence comes from Siderastrea siderea, assembly GCA_964030785.1. Classification (NCBI taxonomy): domain Eukaryota; kingdom Metazoa; phylum Cnidaria; class Anthozoa; order Scleractinia; family Rhizangiidae; genus Siderastrea; species Siderastrea siderea. The sequence continues at coordinate 41,343,470 of OZ034977.1, read as the reverse complement.
ACAAGGTTGCCGGCTCACAATGTCTGCAGAAGAGGGCCGATCAAAATAAGATAAAAATGTTAATTTCACTTTTGAATTAATATATTTTATATGGCTTATACTAAAGTACTTAATATACACATCGTGTGTGTGTTGAAATGGTCTGTTAAGGTAGCCTGCGTGGCCGGCGTTCGAAGGGGAAGGGAGAAGGGGAGTTCGAGCGCGAAGCGCGATCGTGGGATTGGGAGGGGGAACCGGGGGATTAGCTTGCAGACCAACAAATTAAAAGACTAGTTTTCTTTTTCCAAGGCTGGACTGTTCAATATATACAAACCATTGAACTTTACAGTACAGAGGCTAGCTTCGATTCACCAAGAATTATCGCTCTCAATCTTTTATCTTGACCAGGCGAGAACTGTCAATTTCATGTCAGTTACCTGTCAAACTCAAATTTAGGCTAACATAATGCCTTGCGCGGTAGATCTATTGTGAAAGTACGCTTGCGCACGAAGATGATTGGCATAAAAAGCTTCGACGAATTACATAGCCACAAAATCTAGTTTTTCCTAAATTTTCAGCATCGTTCTCAAGGTATCTGGTCAAAATAAAGTAAAAAGAACAATATAAAAATTACAAGGAACAATTCTATCGATTAAAATTCAACACACTCTACTTAAATACGAGTGAAATCGCAAGTTGAATATTATTACCTAACAACAGTAAGCTCAGTAAGTTAAATATAGAACAAAAGCTTCTTCTCCAAATCTAAGGTCCGCCTTTTTCAATAAATTAAAACTGGACGTGATCAGCAATCTTGGAAAGCAAAATATAACATTCAAAACGGAACTTAACATAGCACCATTAAAAATAGACGATTTGTCTTGTACAACACTAGTGAATGAAAGTTCCCTTTAAAACAAACCGGCTAAAAGGCAATTACTTCAAGGAATATTAAATGGTACGAATTCAGCAGGAAACACAAAGAAATTGCGCTTAAAAATGATAAAAGTAAGATAGAGAAGTTATTTCCAGGAAAACAATCACGAATGCCAAATCTTAGGTCAAAAACCAAAACAAGCAAATTGTTCTACTGTTACAAAAACAATTGGACACTTCATTAAATAAGGATTAACTTCCTAGCAACGTATAAGCAAAACATCCGTTTCGCACCAAAAACGTACCAAGGAATAAATATCAAAAACTCAATCAAAGCACAACCAAAAACGAACTGTTGAAAACGTTGCGATCACCAAAACCTACAATATTTTACTTAAAACTTACACAATCATTATTCTAAAGAATCATGCATCACGCAACACAAATATTCTTGAAACCACAATGCGTACAATAACATCAGCTGGAGTAACATCATGTTAGAAGTAAAAAAAGGTGAATAAAATATGAATCTTCGACTGATTCACTACGCAAAGTTTAGTCTTAATAATTTCAAATTTTTATTGTTTAACATGTGGACACATTTTTGAGGCTAACGTAAACACCAGAAATTAATAAAGGCATTCTTGATATCTTCAAGTTGATACTATTATGCATGAAACATTGATATAGCAGGTTGATAAAAGAGATTGAAGTAATTAGCATGAAAAACTACTTTCTTGGAACAATTAGTGTGGGTTTGTTAAAACTCCATTATTTAGAACACTATGTATCGGTCAAATCCAAGAGCGCCCATCCCCCCTCCCCCACGGGCAAACCCCTATATAGTGGGCAATTTGACGCGAAACAAGGCTTGCTCGGTTGGGCATTTGGCTGTCGACAAAACGTAGGTCAGTGGTCGCAAGCTACAAGCTACATGAGTGCTGCATAAAAGAAAGTATACATGAAGGTTTCCTTGTTTTGTTGTACGTTACACATCAATGTTTTCGGTGTGGATTTGATGCAATTGATTATTTATTAACCGGCTGTCGCCATGGCGGCCGCAGGTTTATAAATTGGGCCGGGTTTTTTTGGTCACTTGCCTTAGTTTTATCCGGTTTTGTTTCGGCCAACACAGTTTCCATAAACGTCCGGTTTTCTCCTGACGATTACCTCAAACTTCCGGTTCCGGTTATGACGTCGTGCAGACATTACGTCATGATTTCGTCACGCACGGTAAGCAAATGTTAACGTTCCATACTTATTACAAACAGACAAACCGCTGTTAGCCTTGTGGTAGCGGTTTAAGTAGCGGTTCGTGTCTTACATACAACGCATGCGCAAAAAAGGCATTGCTACTGGTATCTCTCCGCTCGTTACTTATGTTTTTTACACACAACACATGCGCAACTAAGGTCGACTCAATTCTTGTTAATACATTCAACTTTGCCTAAAGCAAATAAATATTTCACTGCGTGATAAAGACTAACCTGCGATCAGGCGTTTTTTTCCCTTGCAAAGACGAGAGAGGGAAAAAAGGACGCCTGATACATTTCTTTAACCGGCCGCCAACCGCCCCCTAATTTAAATAAACTAAGGTGTGGTTGAGCTGTCATGGTATGAGCCAATAAGGATTCACCGGAAGTCAGACCACTATTTGCAGTTTGCGCGCAAATTTCGGGACTCGGATTTCCACGAGGTGCGAAAAACGTCTGCAAAATAATTGTACATGTGCAGCCTGAACATAAAAACTTCGCCGTGTTTATAAAAATGCGTTTGAACAAAGGCTGAAATGGCGCTCGCGATAAAACCGAACAAGTGTTGTTATTTCTGTAACGTTCATTTACCAGCTGGAACTGCCATCCCTTTATTCACGTTTACAAAAAACAAAGAATTCACGGGCAAGAGCTGCTTCACTGCTGATAGCATCGTCTTGTCGGATTTGCTCAGGAGCTTTGGATTGAACATCGATACAGCTAAATTTAATGCGAGTAAACCATCATCTTGCAAAAAGTGTGCACGAAAAGTTGTCAATTGTTCCACTCTTTTTCACGAACTGGAGAGTATTGTGAAAGACAAGACTGCCACGAGCAATTCTCAATCTGTTAAACGGCTACATGGAAATTCTCCGAGCGGATCTACGCCAGATTCAAAGAAAACAAAGGATATTCCTCAAGAATAACCCAAGAGTCGAGCGAGGAAATCGTTATTTGAGTTAAACGCTGCTTGGACTGAGCATGAAAGACTTGAAGATGCCGTAGCAGACATGATGTGTCTTCCGGTAACGCACGGCGAGTCGGCATCGCTTGTGAAGGTAGGTAGCCAAATTTTAAATGCTGTATTTTATGTTTAATGTTTATTTATAATTTGGCTTAATCTTTCGAACAGTACCAATATTTCTTACGGTACGGTACTCTATTAACCAGCCGCCTTTTAGCATTCAGACGAATCATTAACCGATGCAAAATATTCAGCAAAGACACACACATGTAAGTTGAGGGTTCTGGCGCACCTTATATATTTCCCCGAATCTCGTCTCAGGGAGACTCGATTCGGGTAAAATAAGGTGCGCCAGAACCCCTCATCTTACATGTGTGTGAGTGTAAAATAACGCAATAACAGCATAAAAACGAAGCGCGTGACTTCGCGGTCCAGTGAAGCGGATGTGCCACAGAAAATATTTTCTATTGAAGAAATGTCTGCACTGATTATATACAAAAGTGCGCCAGAATTATTTTCTATTGAACAAGTATCATCACAAGTATATACACAAAAATGGCAGCCGCAAAGCGATTGGCTTTTGGTTGGAAAGAGGTACACAATGAGTTATCAAAACAACCTTTCTGTCATAACAGGCAGCAACTTGCGCGTATAATAATATGCTTAGATTATAATAACTGCCGCTGGGAAGGGCTTTGTTACCCCTGTTTTGAGCAAGGAATCAAACATAAACTGTTGTACACTCCTCCGATCGAGAATATACCTTTAGTAAAGATTTGCTCTGATACTTACGACTGGCACAGCGCATATAACGAATTAGCAAGGTGTTGGAAAGAAATTCATTGAGAAAATCAATATGCACAGACATGATTTACATTAGACTATAATCAAAATATTCATTACCGTTAGCAGAAGTTTAGAGACCTATTTTGTAGACAAATTGAGAAGAATCGTCTTCCAGCAGGTCTTCAGCAAGGCGTTTAGGGGCCCACACACGAAAGTCATCTCCATTCATTGTTTCTAAAGTTAAAATAGCTGAATTCCGAAACTTACCTATCCGGCGTGAAACATTTTTTATTTTGTAAACAGCGTCTGAAATATCACGCGATTTTAAAATTTCTTTTTTTTTAAAGCTTTCCTTTGTTGGCCAGTCTTGTGAGATCGCTTGTTGATCTGTACAGACATCCATAGTAAGATACATTGAAGATACATTTGTTAAATAGTGTGTACTTTTCTGCTCGAGGTGAAATTCTGTGATGCGTGACATTTTTCTCAGAAAGAGACAGGAAGTCTATATTTCTATTTCCCAGGCCCTGTACGAGCAGTACAAAATATGGCGGTGACTCGCAATTTTGGTGTTTGGGTCGAGAAAAATGGACCAGAACAGAATTTATCAAAAAAAAAATACGCTCAGTTAACGCGCTGTAAGATTTTTTTTCACCACAGAAGATGGTGAAGTTATGCGAAGAATAAAAAACGAGAAATAAGATTTGTACACAGCGATCGTTCGATCGAATTTTTTGATCCTCCTTGAACAAGGGACTCAATCGAGCCTGTTTAATTTTCCTCTGCTTCTCGCATGGCTTCAACGACTTGATATGTTATCCGTCTGGCCTCGTTCTGCCAAACGGGCGTAGAAAATTCAGTGAAAATAAAGCAAATCGCGTGGAAAAGCACTAGCATTTTGACCTTCAGAAGCTGTTGGCTATAATTTTTTTACCAAGTCTCTAATTATGCTTACATCATCCCGCTGCCCAAAAGCGCATGCGTAAACATCCAATTATTGCGACATTTTGGTGAAGGGCAGAAAAAGGGTACCATAAGAAATAGAAGAAGAAAAGTGTGTATAATATATATTGAAAGTGATCAATATATGTCAGTTCACTCATTGGTAAAGCCTTAGGGGGGTGATGGTTGGCCACCATCTGAACCCTGTTTGAGGGCTTCCATGCGGTGAATTACGAGGTATAGGGGAACTCCTTCCAGTGGGAGAGTACCCTACGCGTGAGCCCACCTCGGCCCTACTGGTGACAGGGGGGTGCTCAGAAATCCCTCGGGGTTTCAAACCTCACTCCCAGAGGTAAAATGTGGAATTGACAACCGCCTTGTCAGCGGTGAAATCCTCACTTCGGTGAGGTGAAAGTCCTAGCCGAGGCTAGGCAAGAACAGCCAACGAGCACCCCCCGACAAGGGTTTTTGCCCTTTTGTGTGACCTGTCACGCAACGTCACGCGTGACAGTAACGTAACCCAGTCACGCAACGTCACGCGTGAAGGTAACGCGGTGTAACACATTCATCTGTTTTTAAGTGCCATTGTCTGAGAAAACCGGGCAGAGGCCACGGATCGGGGTCAACCGATTTCTTTCATCTTTCGCCTGTTTTTTACTTTCATTCAGTTAGGATGAAAGGCAATGTTCTTATTTACCATCAGCTTTTAGTTTCCGAGATCAGACCACCCCCCTAAAAACCGGCCGTCAGGGACCAGAAATCCGTGCAATTCAGACGCGTAGCATCTAGAACGCGTAAAAAATTTTCTTGCGTTGCAAATGACACCAACCTCGGGATTTTATTATTTAGGTAGATTTGCTGTCATTCTAGGTTATCAGCGACCATCTTTATCTATTTATTGATTTCTCATGGCAAAAATTATTTGCACGTAAGAAATTTCAAAATATTAATATGCTCGAAAACACACTTTTTGTAAAATCGTTTTCTCTAAAAAGCGGCAGTTTATGAGAAAAAAAAAATAGTTCTAGGAACTCACTATTACCCTTACTACACATAAATAAAAACTGAAGTTTGGGACCTAGAAAATCAGAAGCGCTGTCAACGAGAGTTTCAGGTGTATTTTATCGCCATTATCAGACGAATGACACGTCACGGGCACTTTGTCACGCATTCTAAATTGACCCAAACTTAGGTAAATCTTTCTAAGAAATTCAATACATTACAAAATAAAAATTTCAACTTCTTTTTAAAACTAAGAATTGATAAATTTATTTGTCCCTCAAAAATATATGCTTTGATTCATTGAACTCTTTTGTTGTTATACATTTGCATACAAATGGCACAACGCCAACTCGACAGCGGCTACGGACAAACGAAAGAAAATATAAAAATTAAGTTCGGGAATTTCCTTTATAAGTCTGGCAATAGACTGATGCCTGAATGCAAATGACTACGAATTTGATAATATTTGACTATGCATAATCTGCAATTTGAGAGAAACATGAATAAGTTTCATTTCATTTTTTCGGAATTCACCTGTCAGTCATCCTAAATACTGCACGTGGGGAATGTTTACCAATTTACGTGCTGCAGATATACCAACAGTTATTAAAGCACAGGATCTCCGAAATGAGCTGCTCTTTTTTTTCCGAAGATTCAATTTGTGGACCTGCTCCGGGAAAAGATGATATTGCTACCATTCCGGTCAAGTCTTGTGCCAATAATTTATCTGACCATCTGGCCGCACTTGGCGTAAGTGGAAAAACGCAAAGTGGACATATGCAAATTGGCGAAGCTGAAGTCCTTTTTAACCGTGGCGGTTTTATCGTGCCCAGCCAAAAACAGGTAGATGAATTTACTGTGTGCCCTCGACATAGATATCTCTTGACCTATGGATGGCCAGGAAGAAAGCGATTGACATGTGTTCATCCTGATCATGTGGGAAAGCGAAGCACGCAGAAGAATGTCCGACGCGTCAATCTGAAAATGTCGCGAAGCATTTATTTCTTAGAAAACCATTCAGTTCCAGTAGGAGCAGGTATGAATTCTTTCTTGCATTAATGAGAAAATTTCCTGGTCTAAGGATAGTTTCAAGTAGCTTCTTTTTAATAAAACATATATGTTTCACCTAAACAACAAACAACAGGCACACGTTAATAGCTTCGCAAGCCATTGCCAACTAGCAAATGAAATGTGCAACCGGAACAATCTTGATGTATAATTTCAGAATATTTAGGTAACAACTCGGAACGGAACAGATTCCTGTTTTTGTAGTTGTTTGTTTGTTTGTTTGTTTTTTGTGTTTGTTTTTGTTTTTACACACAGAAATGAAACTACCTTAAACATTGTTAATGAGATCAAACCTACTCACGCACGGCAACCTGCCATGTTGCACAATTAGCTTGGGAGGCCTGTGCCACCGCAGAAAAGTGTTTTCTTATTTTGAAGTAGAAACGCCAGGTTATTTTTGCCACTTTAGAAAGGGTGAAAAAGGAGTGAATGCTCCTGTAATCATTTTCGGTATCACTTTAAGGATTAATAGAGTGCTTTATTAAAAACCAGAAAGACAGTTTGGATATCTGCCTCTGCTATCCAACCACTGTGTTATATGTACGAAGATACCGAACATTTATTTATTTATTTATTTATTTATTTTCTCTTGGCCACATTAGTCATATGCACAAGGTGCAGGAAAAAACACTACCAGATAAGACGAGAAAAGCAACTTGAGGCAGCTGTAGTGGTAAGTTTTCTTACTATCTGGATAAGCAATTTCACATTACTACAAAAAAAGAAAAAAAAAACTACCATATCTATTAAAAAGTGGACCATATATGTATCTCAATCAAATACCACAGAAGGGCATTTTTTGCGGGAACTACGTTTTGGATTGATGGAGACTGGTTTTCCTTAATGGCAATAATGTAAATTTTTGCGATCTCCACTGAGCAAGTAGGCATACAACATGTGTGTGTTTATTTGAATAAAATTGCAAGCAAACTACACATGAAACAGCATCCAAATGAAAATGTCGTACTTGTTATAACGGTAGTGTCATGGTACCGCATTTACATCTTGCACTTTTATTGTAGGTTGTTCGTATTTCCACCGATATGAGTTTTTGCGGATAGTGAAAAAAATCTACTATAATCTCAAAAATTACAGCTGGTAAAAAAGTTAGTGCCATACGGTACATTACAATTATATAACTTTTCCCATAATATTTAGGAGAGCCCTGAAGTAAGCACTCTAGTCATTCAGGAAGACCCGTCGGTATTCATCACTTCAACTGATGAGTCCCCCGAACGACCAAATATCAGCTGTGCTTCAGCATATGAAACCGAGGTTGAGATTTCCATGATTTCAATGAATGAAGAAGATGACGCAGAAGTAAGCTTGTGGATTGACGAAAAAGAACTCCAGCACGAGAAAAGAGAAACGCTAAACAATGCCGTTGCGAAGCTTACTGAAGGTCGTTACAGCCCTATTGCATCGACACTAAATACGTCATGGGATGACGTGTCGATGACACAACAGAAATATTATCAGCGCAAAATGAAGGAGGTTATTCAAACAGCGTTATCTGTTGTTGTTCCTGGGCAAGAAGAACAAATGTGGAGTTGTTTGCGGGAAGAAAGGGAGCTTGCAGATATGGATGAGGAACCACCTGCCAAACGAAAACGGATAGACACTGGCCTTGTACAAACGCTTATATCTGCCCATAACGACGCTGAAAACTGGCAAACTAAGCGCCAGATTCTTTCCCTTTTTGTGAATGACTTTAGCAAAACCGAGCTTCAACAAATGATCCCAGGTCTAACGAAATGGCGGGTTGACCAAGCCCGTTGCCATGCCACTGATGTAGGAGAAGGCCAGCCCCTACTTGATAAGCCCATCTTTCGCATACGCCTCGATCCGGTAAAGACGGATCATTTCATCGACTACATATCAAGACCTTGCTTCTTACAAGATGTTGCGTACGGCACCCGAAAACTGAAACTAGATAGTGGTGGGCATGCTGTAATACCTGCAGTAATAAGAACTCTAATACCCTCAAGGATTATTGCGCAGTACCAAGCTTACTGCAGAGAAATCGGATTTGACCCGGCAAGCGAACGCACTCTTTTCAGGATTCTAGAGGTCTGCTCCGCTTCCATGCAGAAGTCCTTACATGGCCTCGACTATATTACTACGGATGGTGTGCAAGCATTTGGGGCACTTGAGGACATTGTCAGTACTCTTAAAGCTGCAAACGCCGTAACTTCAAATTGGAAAAAAGAAACCAAGCAGCAACTGTTAGATGCAAAGAGATACCTTAAAGCCGACTTCAGGTTGCATGTGAGTAGGGATGAGAGGTGCGCACACCACTGTACTGTATATGCACTTAGTTCACCCAATGATCCTTCATTTAAGAGTACGTGTAGTCATGCTCATGATATTCGTTGTGACGCCTGTTGTGGTATTGAAACGGTCATTAAACAAATTGGCGCCAAAATAGAGGGTGCGTCCAGTCCAGATGGCGATGTTATAACCAGCCGAAAGCTTCAGTTTGAGCATCGTAAAGCACAAGAGGCCATATACATGTGGAAAGCACATAGTTTACGCGCTGTTAACCAAGACTTGGCCAAGCAAGATGTGCTAAGTACGCTTGACGGTAGGAACTGCCTAATTGTAATGGACTGGG
>OZ034977.1:41276486-41331486 GCA_964030785.1 Siderastrea siderea | reverse complement strand
TTGCATACGGTGAAATTTGAATTAACCAATCAGCATTCAGTAGGCGGGAAAAACTGTGGTGTCCTGACGTCACGCAGATTTTGTGCTCTTCGCTTCGATTTCTGCGTGATCAGCGAAGTTTATACTGTGGAAGTGCGGTTTTATTTCAGCGTTTTCTTCACAGTATCCGTTTTCCTTACTTCAATTTATTAAAAGTCACATCTGTTTGCAATTATATCGACTGGATGAGCAACCAGGATCGATTCAAAACTTTTTTCTGCGGCGAGAGACTTCGCTAACTGGACTTGAATGCGAAGGAGGTGGTAAAAGGTTTCCTCTTGTCCTACTGAATATTATTTTTCACAAGAAGCTTCACCTCCCTTTCACTCTCAGCTTGGCCTCGTTTATCACATGGATGTCCGCTAGCTGAGCAGCTCTGAGTAGCGTCGGGTACAATCCGTCTTCTGTCCTTGTAAAGATCTTCGGTCACTTCATACTTGTTTTCATCGTGTACTTCATGTCTGGTTTTAATTCATACCAACTTCGAGCTGTGCCTGCAGCTGTGATTGCCTGCTGTCAAAATTGTCGTTGCATCTCAACGAGATTAGCCTTATCGGTTAGGGAAAAAACGTTCTGTTCATCAGATCAGAGATACATCATGAATGTTTGACAAATTTGATCTACAGTCGTTGCATGGTTGGACTACACAGCTGATTCTTCAAACTGGAAATAGGCAAGTTTGTACAATTTTCCACATACCTGGAGACGAATGAAAAGGCCCTTTTGGAATTTGGAGCTTCCTTATGTCATCGTAACAGCAAAAAGCTCGTAGTCAAAAGCCGCAGAAAATTAACTCTTCTTCTCAAAAGGCAAAACTGACCTGAAATTCTGGCCAAGCGAAAACAACATGCGGACCGCTGTGGAAACGACACTTTCGCTTGCTTTATTCACCACGGAAAGTAAAAATAATTATTAGTTAGCCCGTCTTTCTATGTGGATAATTCACTTGACTAACTTGGATTGGAACGGTTATTGCAGGAATAATGTTTATTTAGGCAAATATTGATATGTCTATTTTTTTCTCGCTTCAATTTCTAGACCAGGTGCTTTAAAACTTGCAATCAATCGACTTTTACAGACAGAGAGCAAAGAGAGGAAAATGTGTAATTTCTCACCAAATTTCAAGGAGATTTAAATTGTTATAATTAAAAGGAACAAATTTCAGAACAACTCTAGGACTCAGCCAGGAGGAGTTTATTCAAAATGGAGAAATGAAAGTAACTTTAAAAGAGCAAAATGCAGATCACAACGGTCCTGCATCAGTCCGCAGTACCGCAAGAGATTTGGAAATATAAAACTCTGCGTTACGTCGGATTCGTTGCAAAAAGGAAAAACCGATAACTACAGGCGACTCTAAGAGATGAAGTTGTTCTTCAGAAACCAATTAACAAATTTATGATACGGCTGTTTAGTATAAGCTTATTTCTTGGGTTGTAGCTGCATTAAGCTATGTAACGTGCCTTTCGAAACTTGGGCGGCTTAAATCAGAAAATGGGAGAGTGTGATAATTTTTTCTTTCTCAACAAGCTCTCGTAACGCCATTCAACTTCTAACGATGCTAATGCCACTTCAGCTTCTGTTTTCCAGATCATGCAAAACCGCAAAAAGTCTTACTGGAATTAGCTGTTTTGTAGCTCTCGTGATGGCGTTGTTGTTTCTCTGAATTTGATCCCAGTGGGAAGTAAAGCAGCTCGAGCTAGTCAACTCTTCTGATGTAAGGAATAAATTCTGGTGTAGTATTACGGTTTTAGTCATCGTCTTGTCGCTCCTCATACCCTTTAAACAATGCACACTTTTAATCCAACACAAGCAACACAAAACAAACGCCAGCGGCTTCGGTCTTCGCACTAGTTTTTACCTTTGCTGCAAGCGCACAAACCCCTTAATGCAAAAGTGTATGAGCAGAACAACAGGAAAGTCGCTATAAACTCTTTCTTTTGCTTACAAACTGCAAAATACTGGAGTTTTCAGTTGTAGCATTCTGAACCGTAACCGGAAACGAGAACCCAGTGCATCTTGCATTTCGCAAAACACCCACAGGACACCACGGTTTTGACTGCCGCTCGTACTGCGGGCGCAGTTGCCGTATGCAAGGTTGTGCTGGAGGGCCCATGTTTCCCCGCAGATGGACGGAATCATGGGTCATCTAACTTTCTAACTTTTGGAGCGGGGCCGGGGAGGGGGGGGGGGGTTGGGTGATTTAGTTTGGGCAAGAATTTCCTTCGAAGCCTAAAACTGTGGTGTAAATATGAGACTATTAAATCGATGCAAGATTTTTTTTCGTTCCAGGTCTCTTTGCTGGATATTTTTGTTCTAAAATCACCCAGTCTCCGCCCCCTCCCTCAAATGTTAAATGGTCGGCCGCTAAATTAGGTTTGTGCCGACCCGCCACTCAAAATATTCTGACCTTTTTTCGGAGGTTATGTGTCAGCGAAGAGGTTGGTTTATGTGATTGTGGTAGTTCTTTAATCACTGAAGTAGATATAAATAAATTCAGATCTTCCACACTGGTAATTACTGTGTCGAAATCTTGGCAATGCTTTTATACAAAGGATCCGTCTCAACACTTATCACCTAGTATCTCTCACTTTGATTACAACAAACAAACAAAAAACCGGACGGACTAAGTTCTCTAGTGATGGATTTTTTTTTGAAAAAAGCTAATAAACAAGGAACATATTAAAAAAAGAAAAGCACTTGCTCTAAATTTTTAAATGTAAACAATCAACATTATGCCTTTTTATGCAAATTTCATACACTTATGCAAATTTATCACAAGCAGAAGCGAGTGCATTTATTCGTTCTTATTAAGCGTTCGTAGGTTTCTATTGTTAGTTATTTATAAATACAGATTTGTATTCGGTGTTTTAACTTTTCTGGCCTGTAAACGACCGAGAAGTTAACATTTACCTGAATAATGTTCGATCAAAAAGTGCGTGACTAAGCTCGTGACGTGACATTTCCTCTGTTATTGGCGATAAAATACACCTGAAACTCTCCCTGATAGCGCTTCGGATTTTCCAGGTCCCAAACTTCAGTTCTTTTATATATATAGTAAGGGTAATAGTGAGTTCCTAGAACTATTTTCTTTTCTCATAACCTGCCGCCTTTTTGAGAAAACGATTTTACAAAAAGTGGGTTAGCAAGCATGGTAATATTTCCAATTTTCTTACGCGCAAATAATTGTTCCTGTGAGAAATCAACAAATGGTTGTAGATGGTCGCTGATGACCTAGAATGACAGCAAATCTACCTAAATAATAAAATCCTGAGGTTGGTGTCATTTGCAATGCAAGAACATTTTCTACGCGTCGCCGATGTTACGCGTCTGAATTGCACGGATTTCTGGTCCCTGACGACCGGTTTTTAGGGGGGGTGGTCTGATCTCGCAAACTAAACGCCGATGGTAAATAAGAACATTGCCTTTCATCCTATCTGAATGAAAGTAAAAAACAGGCGAATGATGAAAGAAATCGGTTGACCCCGATCCGTGGCCTCTGCCCGGTTTTCTCAGACAATGGCACTTAATAAGCCGACTTACAGATAATTTTGTGTTTTTTCGCTCAAAATTTAGTTCAAATTTGTGTTGTACTGGGCAAGTTTTTTGAAAAATTCGTCCTGGATTCCTTTTTTTATTTTTTCGATATCTGGCTGGCGTGAATTTTGTTTGTTTTTTTGTGCGAAGTTTGAGCTTAAAGTCTCTTTAAGTTGGCGATATTTCTGCATTTCACGTGTGATTAGTTTAAACTCCGTGTCGGAAACAAGATTATTATCAAGAGCTTGTGATACAGAGATGTTTATTGAGTCATGTTTTGAAGCAGCCACAGCATGGATTCTTGAGTGCTTATTAACTTTACGTTCAAGCTTCTTGTTGATAACTGACAGGCCAGTGGAAGCACCACCTGATAAAGCTGCTACTGCGGCAACAGGCGCGCCGATGACAATTCCGACACCAGTAAGTGATGTTGCAAAAGCTCCAGAAGACAGAACTGCCGTCAATGCGCCAAGAGAGACCACGGAATAGTGAATCACTTTCCGGACTTTTTTATATTGTTTCAAAACAATCCTGTAATGCTCAACCTCATCAGATATTTCTTTTTCAATTTTACTTATTTCAGTTAGCCGAAAATTCTCGGCATTTGTTGTTTCTGGGAGGTTTGGATAGAGTTGTGTTTCGATATCTGGAGGTGCGCTTGGTAATACGTTTGCTGAAGACATTGTATATGAATGCATATTTTATTTTTTTCAATTGATCTATTAATTCAATTCTATCTCATATGTAAGATTTGTGCCGTTGAAATTGAATAGATTACCCATTTCATCTCTAATAGAAAGAGTCATAGATTTCACATGTTTTTCAGCTGAAACGTCACGCAATACATTGAGTTGTGAACTTTTGTAATTGATTTTTTCGTAAGCTTTTCCTCTGATGTCGTAACAAGCTAAAACAGAAGATGGTTTGCCATTAAAAAGATTCTGTTCTTTGTCAACTAAATCACAATGTATGAAATAAGTTGTTGGAGAGTTTAATCTTTTTATAATTGTTTTAAAATTCACTTTCCGACTGATTCCAAGAAGGGCTGCAAGATCTCTGTCAAATTTTGTTTTTATTAGACGGATTTGAGATTACCATTTGCCCGAAAGCTGTATATGTCTCTGTTGGCAGCTCAACATTGTCTTTTTTTAGAGATAACAATTCTTTTGCAATGCTCTCAAGGGTATAGTGGCCTGGGAGAATTTTTATAATAGTGGCTGCATTATCTGTGTTATCATCAAACAAAGCAATTTCACCTTCTTTTTTAAGTTGTACCAACTATTATACAGTGAGCATGACAGTAGCCTGATATAATTTGGTTGTGGAATTGGTTGGTCAAAATATACAGTGTGAGGGTTTGAGTGTGTGACGACAGTGAGCACGACCATTTTTCATATTAAAAAAATATATATCTCTTCAAATATTCAAAATGCAGGCTTACCAGGCTCTAATTAAATGGGCGCAAACACCGCAGGCTCAAAAAATTGCTCAAACAAAAAAAGAAAAGGCGTGGGAGCATTTTTTGTTTGTATACCCAAACGCCGACAAGAGTAAATTTGTCGCAGAGGTTGAATTCACAAAAGATCATACAGGAACAGCTTCAATTTCCTATAAGAAAGGAGATGGCGGTTTGTTAGATGTTTTTGGCTCGGACAGCAAATATTGGAGTGAAGATATGAAAAAAGCTCTCGGGTTGAATAAATCTTCAGGTTTTCCACCACAGCTTACACCAAGTGGAATAAAAGTCTCATCTTTGCCTGTTCCCGCGGTAGGCTTTCACGACACAGCACCAAGTTTGAAAAAAATTTTCAACGGAGAAATGAAAATATACGCTACTCCCGACGAATACTTTACGACAAAATTCAGAGAGATATTTCAAAAAACAAAACTTAAACACACCACAGGAAAAGAGTCAAGGAAATGGCTTGCCGGCCCTAATATGAGCTACTGGCCTCAGCAGCTAAACTGTGCTGTCTGGTGTGCTACAACTGGCTGTGGTATTAGTCGAGAGATTTTCGACAAAGATAACTCAAGACTGAGTTTGCCGCCGAATGTGTGTAATTTTTATCTGTTTCACGTTTATTTTACAGTCAGGCGGATACTGTTTCAAATGGGCGGAATTCAGAGCATCAGCGCTTTGCCAGGCGACCCAACTTTTAACCAGTTTGACAACAAGTATGACGAAGCTTCATACAAACGAATATGCGCTGAGTTCGGTGTCGACCCGTCAAGCGATTTTCGTTTCACAAGAGGAGCAAACAATGGATTGGGCGATATTTATATCTATGTCAGCAACGTAGGGCCAATAAATTTTGGAGCTGATTATCCTGGTTACGATAAATTCAGCGACGAGGGTGGATCAGCGAGCAAAGGCAACGCTATTTACTACATTGAGCCAGGTGATGCTGCCAATGCACAGGCAGACTGGTTTTGTCCCAACGGCGCAGAAGGTTTGACACAGGCAGGTTTGTCGCGAATAAACCAATCAATCGAGGCTTTTGTTTATTGTGTTTTAGGTTCTCAGGTAAGCGTTAGAAGCAGCATACTTGGCTCAGGTGGACGTGCAAAGGAAGCGCTAAGTGAGTTCCTCGTCTTGGTAGAGGATGCAATAAGGCAGCCAGATCTTGCGAAGTCGGTACAACGTTACCAACTTGCCATTGACGAGGCAAAGGTGAGGCTAAACCTTGCCGTGTGTCCTGGAGCCTGGCTGATGCCAGCTAGAATGTTGATAAACACAGAAAGCACGGTTGGATACAACAACCAGCTTAAACAAGCCGTGCAAGGTATGAAGCTGGGAATAAACAACGAAGTTAATACGAGCACAAAAAAAGCGGCTCTTCAACTCATGGCTGGTGGGAAATCGAAAATAAACCCGCCAAACAGCCACCCTTCTAATCCAATTCACAAAGCGGCAACAGCTGAATCAAAAAAAGATCCAAAGCCTGCTCCTGAAACAAATAAAATACCAATAGAGCCTGAAACAAATAAAATACCAACAGAGCCTGTAACAAAAAATAAATTCCAATAGAAGCCAAAAAACAAAATCAGACTAATACAGATCAAACAAAAGAGACAACGGAGCAAAGAAAAGAAACTCAAATTCCAAAGTCTGGATCAGGCAGTGAGTCACATGATGTGAACAAAATAGCTGTGGCTGTTGGTGCGGTTGCAGTTGCGGGTTTTATGTTCTTGTCATTTCGTTAACGCCGCTTTTTTATATAAGTCTCCATAAGAAAAGCCACAACAGCTAAAATCAATAGCCAGGTGTGCTCTGCCAGAAAACCTATTACCTGACCAGCGCTTTAAAGAGGAAACTAACAATCGATCCGAGCAGTCCAGGCAGAAGTGAAGCTGTTTTTTTACCGATCTCTTTCAACCCGTTTCCCAAAGCTTTGCCGGTGGCTTTCAAAGCGTTGGTAATAGCACCAATGACAGCACCAATCGTGACACCAGCAGCAAGAAAGATTGCTGTAACTGTCACGCCATATTTTTTAAATATCTCTTTTATCCTCTGACTAAGTGGAAGCCCCCTTTCTCTTTCCTCAATCTGTATGTTCAACCTGGCAAGCTCCTCTTGTCTTTCTGCCACTCTTTCCTCAGCAGCTTCTCTTTCAGAAGGAGAAGTGTTCTCATCGTTAATAATCTCTCTGTCTTCTTCATTTTTGCGTTCAAAATCTTTCGCCTGTTCATTAAGATCATCAAGTGTTTTTGTGGTGTTTAGTCTTTCTTCCAAGGTGTTTCTTTCGCTCTCTTTGGCCGCAAGGCTTGCCCTGATTTGGTCGACCCGTGTTTGTTCTTTTGCCTTTTGTCTCGCTTGTTTTTCAAGAGCAGCGACCTCTTTTTTCGCGTTTTCAAAATCGGTTTTATAGTTTTTTTATCCGTTGCCGCAGCTCGCACAATTCTGATTCATTTTCAATGTTTGACCTAAGTTGTTCAATCCTGGCTTGAGTTCGCTCGATTCTGATTCTCAGATCTTGCACTTCTTGGGCAGCTTTTTCTTTTTGCGTGTCAATTCTTTCTGCCTTTCGTAGTTGACTTTCAGCTTCTCTTAAGCTTTGTCGGGTTTCTCTTATACTGACATTGTCTTGAGCAATTAAAGATTCAGCTTCAGTCCCAAGCGCGGTTTTATTATTATTAATGAAACTTGAGAGAAGGTTTTTTTTCATCTTGCTTAAAGATTCTAGTCTCACCACCTTTGGGGCCAAATTTAACAATTTTACCATTATTTTCAGTTTTTTTTCCAAAACCAATTGGTCCTATTTTTTTAAAGTCGACATTTGGGAACTTGTCTTTGATTAATTCTTTGGCTCTTTCAACCATTGCTTTCTCGTCATCTTGATGAATAAAGCCCCGTAACAAAGGTGTATCTTCGTAGGAGGTGTCAGGCAGCCCGCTCTGTTCGTGCTGCATTGTTTGCATTTCATGTTTTTCACCCCCATGGTAGGGTGTGGATGCAGAGCCCGGCTGAAATTGTCGGGTTGTGTTGACTTCTTGTTCATCATCATCGTTATCATCATCGTCATTGTCGTCATCATCATCGTTATTGTCGTCATCATGATCGTACGGGTCAAAAGAAGGGTTATAGTAACCGCCTCCTGCCATTGAGTAATTATATATATATTTTAATTTCAATTTAACATTAAATTATGCTCGTATTATAAACATGGCTATGCAAGAAAACCTTCGGCCAACTCACAAAGAAAAAAGTCTCGGCGCACTGAAAGCCGAGCGTGCTGTAAAGCGTATAACTTTCGACCGAACAGAGGCAAAACCGGAGGAAACACTGTTTGTCTCTGTGCCAAAGCTGAACGAAAATGAAGTAATCGTGCCTGGCTCACTGGCACTGCGCTTCAACATTGATTTGAATGGAAGCCATGCAAACAACTTTCTTGTTGATAACGTCAGCCGAGCTCTGGTTGACAAACTGACCGTGAAGTATGCAGGCGAGATACTTCAGGACACTGTTGGGTTTGACATTTACAAGATATACGAGGATCTTTTGCTATCAAAGGAGGAGCGCGACAACATGCTGCTTGATGGCATTCAGAGTGAGGACCTCAACAAAATTCGCTCAAATGCTGGTGATAAGAAAACATCTGGTGTAACCGCAGAAAACAAACTGAGCACTATTTACGGAACCAAACACAGGAACCGGCTTGACCACCAGATTCTAACCGACCACGGAGCCTTTTATCCACAGGCTCTATTCAATGATCTTGTGTTTGAACTGAAACTTGCGCCGGCCTCACAGGTTGTTAGAGGCTCTGATCCAACAAAACTGAAATACAAGCTGACAAACATTCAGCTGGAGTACGAAATGATACGCAGCAATACACTGGCAGATGAAGCTCGCAGCGTGTATTCAAGTGGAAAAGAATTTGCATGTGATCACATCCAGCGTACCGAAGTGGTGCCATTCGCAAAAGGCTCTGACACAAGGCTGAATATAAGAGTCAACCCACAGAGAAGGTCTCTGAAAGGCATCTTGCTCTTATTTGTCGAGCCCTATACTGCTGGCACAAGGCACTCAGAAGCGTACTTAAACCCAGACCTGACAAAAGTCAGCGTCACAGTAAACGGCTCGCCTAACATGCTTTACAACAATGGACTTGAAGGAATTGATATTTGGGAGGAGGTCAAACGTTTCTTTACCAAAGAAAACAATAAAACACAGAACATGAATGCAACAAAATTTTACACCGACAAGAAGTTCGGACTGCTAATTGATTTGCGATCCATGGCAGATCATGCTATGCACGGAAGCGGCACACGGCTTGTAAACACAAAAGATGGAGTCCAGCTGGAACTCGAGAGGAGTGCAAGCGGCTCAGGTAATGTGAACTGCCACATTTACGTCATCAGCGACGCTCAGATGAACATAATTAACAGGCAGTTAGAATCTGTGTTGTACTAAATATGAACATGGACTCAAGCAAGATACCCTGTAATGCTCTCATTGTGGGCCCTACGAATTCAGGGAAATCAAGGTTTGTAGTGGACCAGATTTACGGCTCTTTCCACAGCAAATTCGACTACATAGTACTAATCTGCCCGACATTTGCTCACAACAAGACCTATCACCGAATTGGTGAAAATGATCCAAGAATGTTTGTAATAATATGTATGCAGCACGAGGTTGAAATTTGCTTGAAACTCGTGAGCTGGCTTTTTGAGGGCACCAACACGCTAATAATCCTCGATGACTGCGCAGCCTCAAAAGATGTGAAAGGGCGCACAGGCCAGCTGGTGAATCTTGCTTTTTCTGCTAGACATATTTGCATCAGCGTTTGGGTGCTGACCCAGAAGATAACGAGCATCACACCTTCCTTTCGGGAGAACGTTGCGGCTATCGTTCTTTTTTACACTCCCTCGGCAAAAACCACGAAGGCAATCTTTGATGATTACGCCGGCGAACTATCCCACGATGAGTACAAAGGTCTGATTTCAAAGCTGAAAGAGCGAAAGTTCTCTTATCTTGTGTTCTCGCTTCGCCACCCCTACGAGGTTAAGTTATTTTGAATAAAAAAAGAAAAGTTGTATATATTGTCACAATGGCTGAACAAGAGGCGTACGCAGAAGTTATGAACCTACTGGAAGCCGAACCATCGAGCGGGCCACCTGGTAATATTGTGCCAGACTTAACAATATTAACCGCCCCCGGACCTGACATTCCTGCTCTTCGTGAACAGCTTGCCGTGCTTGTATCTACAGGCAAAGCCAAAGAGGCCATAGGAGTGAAGTTAACACATGAGCAGGTAAAGCGTCTGAGCGACAAAGATGTTGAGAAATACACCAAAAGGTACGAGACATACGTGGGATCAAAGACAACAGAAAGTTTGATCGACAGCTGCATTTTTCTTGTAACCAAAGCAGTCGGAATGGCTGTTAACATCAAAGACATCGAGGCTTATCAAAAAGAACTCAGGAACGACTACATCATAAACAAAGAGCTCTTCAATCTGGCAGGCAGCATTGCTTTGAAGTGCGGCCGGTTTCTTGCTGCGGCCAACGCGGCACTGATCACCACAAAACACATTGATTTTAACTCGCATTTGGAGATAAACGACGAAGCAAAATTGGAAGAAATTCCTCAGCAATCCTCAACAACTGCTGAATAATTGCTAACAAATTTGAGTAATTGCTAAGCATTATAATTATATTTGCTTAACACATCATTTGTTGCAAGATAATGTCTACCGAACAATCCGAGAGCACACATTCTCAGGACGAGACCCAGACAACACATTCGCAGGTCGATATCACACAGCAAGCGACAACTCCAACTGCAAACTTCAACCACGCAGCGCGCAAAAAATCCCAAGCGTGTGGCTGCTGGCAAATTGGTTGCTGAAAGAACGCGGATGGCACGGGAACAACAGAAAAAAGCTGTATCTGAGGCTGCTATCATTATCGCAAACAACAAGGCGAAAGCCACCACCGCGGCCCCTGAGCCAGCCACGACTACAGAAGACGAAAGCCCAAAAAATAGCAGTCTCAGCACCACCCAATGGCTTGCTGTTGGCAGCTTAATCGTTTCATTGGTCGGGCTTTATTACAAACGTGAAGAGCTCAAGACCGTATTCAGAAAAAAAACACCTGAACCTGCTAGTGTTGAGACACAACCTGCTCGCACGACACAGCCCAAAGGTGTAAGACATATGGATTAAATACTTACACATGTCATCTTATTAACTTGAAGAAAGTTGACGTTCACCAAGTTTTTATCTCTACCGCTGCCATTTTCGGTATCCGGCTGATATGGTACGACTTCAACGTAAAGGTTTTTCATACAGTCTGCGATCTTTTGAATGCCACATTACATGACACGGACGCAGAAGAAACAGATTAAATTTTGTTTTAAACTTTGAATACATTTCTATACTATCAAACGCTACTATGTCCGACAACAAGCTTGTTAAAACCATCGTAGACGCTGCTACTCTCACTGGTTTAGCCGCCGACATCGGCTGGCTCGCAAAAAAGGTTGTAAAAGAGAATTTTACCTCTGACCCCAGCGGCAGTGCGATGAACTTCCCGAAGTTCACTGCCGTCATGGCGGGCAGCATTGCGCTCAAACAGTAACTTGAGGACCAAAAAATCCTACCTTCCAACGTCTGAAATTAATAATTTGAAAAAAACACTCTGTTATATAACACTATGGCAAGTATCGCGATTATGGTTGGTGGGGCTGTGTTGAACGCTGCGGCTTTTATCGGCGGAAATTATCTTGCTAGGGCGCTTGGTGGTGGTGACAAAGCTTCACTTGATGAAAAAGTGCGCCATGATAAAGCTCTCGAGGCGTATCAAGCTGCTTATGCCAAATACACGTGCGACCGCACCAAACTTCTCGACTGGATTGCTACTAACTCAAAAATAAAGGAGGAAGCCAATCAAAACTTCACCAACACTGATTATGCCTTCAAACTCTACAACCAGGCACACCCTGATCTGACGAACAAGTTATACCACCAAAAGAGCCCAAGTTCTCAGATTTCTATCAACCAAGTGAGCAGCAGAAAAATGGTGAACTCATTTTTAGTCATGACGTCACGTTAGTGACGTCATATGGCTACTGCCAGAGCCTAAAACTCAGCGATATACGAGATACGAGATCTGTGAGGCTAGGGGGGATATTCGGCGAGACGATGGGTGAGGGTGTGCACCGGGACAATGAAACTCTTACCTTATCAGCGGCACATACCCTTACAGTTTATACGATAGTGTTTTGCATCGGCGAGTTTCGATCAACAGGAACTATTTAATTTTTTTTGCGATCAACAGAAACTATTTAATGTTACTTCGAATGCGCTGTTTTGTATACTTTAGGTCTGGCAGGATTTTATTCGTGATGAAGTCCTGCGTTTACGTATACTTAGCCGTGGTACAACGCATCAGAAATTATAGCGGAGCCTGCGGGCAAAGCCCGCCAGCGGAGCTCCATTGCTAAGGAAATTTGGTAATGTATCGATGCGAAAAATTTTGGTTGTGACGTCAGCGTACGTCCGTCCGTCCGTCCGTCCGACCGTCCGTACAGACTCTGGGGGAGGGGGAGGGAAGTCCCAAGGCAACCCGACCGGGAGTGGGGAATGCCATCTTTTCTTGGCGGGAAATCGCGCGGTGCTTTTGGGCAACCGGCGTGAAATCGCATGACCATCGTCGCTTTTGAAAAAGAGGTTTCTTTAAAAAGCTTAAGTTTATTTAGCAAAACGATTGTTCGACGGTACTGTAGTTTTAAACTTGAGAAAAAAACATTTAATGCCTATAAATGGAAAGAAAAAGTCCAAAAGAATACTGGTAGTAGGCGAAAACTTCAAGTTACGAAAGCTGCCTTCAAAGGACCTCATCGCTTTGTTTTCTTCACGGCGGAGAGCTTGCCTTGTTCTGAAACACAACCGAGTAAGTGAAGTTTTTAAAGGGTTTAAGGTGCATGATTTTGAGTATTTATTACGGTCAAAGAAATTACATTTTGAAATTGAATTTATGTCATTAGAAATGTGTCATTTACTTCTAGCTCAGATGTGTGACAGATGTAGTCTTAGAATATTTTGCCATGCTGGAAGTGTAATGCGAATTGCATTTAAGTGTAAACTTACGAGTTTTCGAATAAACTTTTTCAAAAATGATTTCTCTGTTTATTTTGTGTTTGTTTATTCATAACAGTAGGTCAAAGCACAGTCGCAAGGCAACTGCACAAGCATCACTTACGGCGAATAATTGCTTTCAATTTTAACTGTCGGATCGGTTTGTGCAATTGTCGATTTTCTTGTCCTGGAACTTTTCAATAGTAAGCGAAGCAGTTGTCGGTTTAAGACTATTTTATCCGAAAAGCTTCCGAAAAACAAGTTTTTTTGCGTTCCTCAAAGCGCCTAACTTTAAATGGGCTTACTTCGCATCCGCAAAACTTATGCCATAATTTAAAGCGTGTTTGGTGTTTGCTCGTTTTCAATCTTGATGGTCTAAATTTTGACCAGACTAATAGGGGCAGTTCATGTTATTTGTTAACTGAACATCTGAACGCGATGAAGATAGCCCATTTACTTCAGAATAAGTATTATTTTGTTGTTGTACATGAGCGCTGTTTCAAGTTCATTCAAGCCAACAGCCAATAATCCAAGGAGATTTGACAAGCCTTGACAGTTATTGACAGGATATGGAAACATTTAAAAAACCAAGCAAGACTGCTCCTGAGTAAAATATGTGTTCAGTTTGATGCCCGAAAAAAAAATGAAGCTGTGCTCAGTCTCTAGAATGAGCTTTCGAGCTTGGTTTTACAGAACAGATCCTCAAAATCTTGGAGGACAATTCGGAACACTTTCGGGCTTTTTGAGAAACACTTTTCGAAAGGGAACGAGCCAAAGAAAGCCCCGAAATATATTTCAGAGCGAAAAGTTTCAGGACTATTTTTGAGAGACGAGCACCAGTTTATTCCTTGGAGGCTCCGCTTTTAGGCATGGCTAAATCTATATATTACACAAGACGCGCTCGTCAATTTGAGATCTAAGTGCGTGAATTCACGCACACGTTGTTTGTGTTTGTTTTCCTTTATTAATTTCCAAGCGGAATTATTAGTTTTCGTAGAAGAACATTTTGACTTCCGACCAGCTTGACGGCGTCGATTGTTTTTCGCTTTCTAGTGGAATTACAAAAGAAAGATAAATAATGAGAATCCCCAGCTGAGAAGCAAGCGGTTTTTGCGTAAAGTTAATACAATTTATTTATTCTTGAAAAAGCAAGCTGGATAAAAATATTTCGGTGCTATGCTGTTTGAAGGGAAAGCAGAATATTTATCCGGCTACAAACACTACAACCAAAACGGGTTCAATAGATCAACTGTGACACTCTGCGCATATCAAATTTCAACCCGCTTATGCAATTTAGACAAAGTAAAATCAGAATTTGCGGGGGCTTGTTCCTAGCTATTCCTAAAACTGAAAAACTTGAATGAAACTAGTATTAAAAATCCAAGTTACACTGGTGATCAATTAATTAGAATAAAATCTTTACAAGATACTAAACTTTACTTGGGGTTATTTATAGTTCAAAGCATATGTTGAACAAATTTGCATAGTTGACAGATAATGTAACGCAACGCTTAAAAGAATCTCGAACGGAACGCAAGTGACAAAGCATTCTAATAGAGACCTACTGAATTTTGCTTTTTTGCACGCCTATCAGGACTTGAATACATAAAAAATGCAAGCAACTGACTGTTAGGATATGTTGTCTTTGAGGAAAAGGGAAACGAAGAGCTTTGCTTTATTTACTTCGCACACAAGTCTAATGTCACGCTATAGTTAACTGTCACGTAGTCACGCTGCTTCATTGCCCTGTTTTATGATAAATGAATATTCCTTGCTCTGGCGAAGACTTGTCACACTAGCCGCAAGTTGTTGGGGAAGATGGAGGGGACCGCACAGTCTGCACTGCAGTGGTGTGAAACCCATAGGTTGTGTTCATAAATTTCACCATATTGCGGAACAAAACGTCATTGGCTCAGCACGCATTGTGTGCCTATGTTTGTGGGTGCCGAGGCTCTTGCTATGGGATACGCAGCCTTCCGGTTCCTTTGAACTTTTTTAAACACCATCATTATAGTCAAGTGATGGACGCCAAACTCGCAAAGATATACTACAGCCCTGTGGGCTACTGGAAAGGTATATACGCGATTAAAAAATTATCCGAAGCCGCCAAGGTCTCCGAAGATGCTGCTAAAAAATGGCTCGTGAAGCAGGCAGTTTGGCAGATCTACCTTTCTGCACCACAATACGTTCCTCGGCCAAAATTCGATGTTTCGTCTCCTAACGCGGTACACCAGGCTGACCTTCTTTTTTTGCCACATGACAAACTGTCACGTGGGCGCAAATTTTACAAATACGCGTTGACTGTTGTTGACGTTGCAAGCCGTTACAAAGAGGCCGAGCCTTTGACCTCAAAAGATTCAACTGAGGTTGCAAAAGCTTTTCAGACAATTTACAGGCGAAGCGCGCTAAAATGGCCACAGACGCTGCAAGTTGACCCCGGGAGAGAATTTATGGGAGCTGTTACCAAAGAAATGGAAAATCACAAAACTTATATTAGGCGCGGGCGTGTTGACATTCACAGAGATCAAGCCATTGTTGAACGTTTCAACCGCACACTGGCAGAGCGCCTGTTCGGTTACCAGTACGCCGTTGAAATGCGACTCCCTGAGGGTCAGCGGTCCACTGCGTGGGTGAAAAGGCTTCCTCAAGTTGTTGCCGCTCTGAACAACGAGGTAACAAGCCTTACCGGCAAGAAACCCGCCGTTGCCATTAAAGAAAAAGATGTTTCTGCAAAGCCATTGACACCTTATTCGAGGCCTGTTGGGCAAAGGGAAAAAAAGCTCCCCTCTCTCGTTAATGTGCGCTATCTCTACCAACCTGGCGAGCTTGAAGGTGGTTTAAAAAGAGCCACAGATCCAATCTGGTCTTTGAAAGTTTACAGCATTGAAAGATCTTTTACCAAACCAAATCAACCCGTTCTCTACTATTTGCACGACGGTCCCAAGCGCGGCTTCGTGCGTGAAGAACTGCTGGTTGTCCCTCCAAACACACAGTTACCCCCCCGAGCAACTTTAAAACTTCGGCATCTAACTCTCTAAGTTCATCATCTGTTAATGTAGGCCATATAGGCATGTTGGTGTACCCGTAAGCTTTTGTATGGATACCATCGTCACCTATCCATCGCTTTGAATCAAATGGCGAAAGCGAAATTTTGTTTAGATGCATGCCATAGATCTCATGCCCTTCGCTTCGAAGAATGTTCATTCCCTGCCATAGCTGCTCCCTACCAAAAAGCGTTTCCTTGTACTGATCATGCATTATTTGTTTCTTGACAACACTCTTTTTTACACCCTTTGCTTTTTTGATATTTTTTTCGTCTGCCTTCAAGATAGAGTACATTTTCGGTCTCAGACACACACACTCTGCTATGGGGGTTCCAGCACATTCGTCTTTCATTTTGCCCAAGACCTTTTTGCTGGCATTTGAGTAAAGTGGATGCTCCTTCAGGTAGTCGCTCGTATCATATAGGTTTTTGTTTGTTTCGATGTCTCTGTAGACGTCATCCGTTTCAATCTCAAGCAGAAGGCTGTCAGTGTCTGTGTACAAGAGCTAGCACTTTGGACCGTATTGTTTTTTAGTTTGTTGTAGAGAAAGTCGTACATCAAGATCTTACTGTTGTCAAGGATTGTCATCCCCGTGTAGACAGGCTTGTTGAGCAGCAGCCGGCTTTTGCGCATGTCGATTCCGACCAGGTCTTTTGAAAACATAACATGCCTTGAGTACAAAGGGCTGGCAACCAATTTCCTTATTTTGTCTGTCTCATTGCTTCTCACTATTTTTATTTCAACACGGTTACGCAGGTTTTCCATTGTTTTTCCAAAAACTGAGTTATTCATGAGTTTGTAAAAATTCTTTTCAAAGTTGCTCTTTGCGTTTTTCCTGAATTCTGTATTCATCCGGATGTATGGCTCCATCCAGAATTCTTGTTCGAACTCCAACACCCTGTGCACGCGCTTCAGTTTCATGCCCTGCTTGAGATAAAACTGCAAGTTTCTGTAATGAACGACATAGTTGCTTTTGTCCTCAAGTGTCAGCAGTAGCTTCTCGCTGTCCGGTGGTTTCAGCTCCAGGTCTTTCATCAACCTCTTTTGGTAGTCCGACATACTTTCTTTTTTCACGACCTTTTTATTCGGTGCCAGGGGATAGCTATTGTGTTGCTCATGCAGTTCTGTTGGATATTCAAGATCAACCTCAAGAATCCATCCATTCTTTGCGTTTTCTTTTTTCTTAATGATGTCTTCCTCAGTGGGCATAACACGTTTCCATTTAAAATCTCTTTTAGGGAGTGGCTTGTTCATTGCCCATCCGTAAAGGTTGTACGCGTCGAGATACATGATGTATTTGTTCGGTTTGCTGGGGTCATAGTCCGGTACTAGCGGGTTGTTTCTCTTAGCATATCTCTTGCTTACCATGGAGATTCCACCCCGCATTCCCCTTTCCACGAAGAGATGCATTTCAAGGTCTGTGAATAACTCAAGCTCGACCCCCGTCATTTTCAAGAGTGCGTCCCAAGAGAGGCCTGGCGACGTGTAATAATGAGCCGGAACTAACCCGTACTGCTCTTGGCATAGGTTTCGGAAGTTCTCAAAAACATCCGCCAGCAGGGCGACATCCGTTTTCACGTAAAGATCGTGCTAATCGCCCATCGTTTTACATTCAAAAGTCTCCCAGACAGTCTGCGCGTGTGCATACTCTTCTTCTGTTATGTGCTCGTCGTTCAGCTTGCTGTAAAACTTCTCTTTGTCCGGAAGCCTTGTCTCGCTAAATCTCCCCCATGAGTCCATGTACTCGTAAGGGTAGATCCCTTTTTTGTAAAGCAGGTCGCTGCCTTTTGAAATGGTTGATGTTATTTTCAATGATTCCTTTGGTGTTGCGCTTACAAGTGAATCAAGACTTCCTTGCAAAAAGTTCAAGCTGTCGATGAAACGAAGACCTCCGACTGAAAATGTGATATATTTCTCCATGTTGTTGGCGACGCATTTCACCTCTTTCTGCAGCTGTGACATCGCTTGCATTAAATGGTGTGCGTCGTAGCCCCTCAGGTTGTGGAATACAACTGGTATTTGGTACGTCTTGGGGTTTATACGCAGTTTCAGATTGCATTCGTTATGCGCGGCTCCGCGGTACCTACCCGTTATGTGGCAGTGGTCTTTTACTGCGTCTATGAAGTTTTTCTGAAGTAAAGGGTTTCCACAGAACTTACAATTGTCCTGTAATTGTGCTTCCAACTGGTCTTTTTTGTCAGTTAATTTTTTTAGCCTAAGAATCCCCCATTGTTGCTCTTTCTGTGCTCTGTAAAAACATTTTTTGTGCCATTGACCCCTATAACTGCATTTTTCACTGCCTTCACCGCCTTCTATGCTCCAAACCGGTAAAGAGTCTAAGAATTCATCTTTTATCAAACTTTTGTTACAAATATGGCAATCAGTTGCATTTTTGAATTTTTCCCAGTCTTCGGGCTCCATCACAATCGGCTTTTTTTCTGCTTAACTCTCTCTTATTTTCACCTCTTCCTGCATAATGTCACTTAAAAACGTTCCAACTGCGTTTTCGCCCCTGTAAACCTTTGACCCTGAAACTTCACCGTCGATTCTCACAACCATGTAAGAATACCCGCATGCCTCATGCCATTCGGTCTTCTCTGTGTAGCTTTTTTTCTTGCTCTCTGGCCCAATCTCACAGCCTGGAATCTTTCTGACCAAAGCCTCAAAGTCAGCATATATCACGTATGGCACCTTCATCTGTTTGTGATGATTTTGGAAATAAAGGGTGTTTTTCCCCTCTTCCGGCATCTCGATCCTTGTCGGCCTGCCATTCACTCCGTTGCGATATTTTTTGTGATTTTCCAGCAAGTCCGCTCTTGTGAAACCTGTTAAGCACATCATGCAGTAGTGTTTTGTGTTGCTGTTTTTAGTCTGATTGAAGAGCAAAGTGCTCACCCGTTTTACATAACAATAGTGCTGTATTATCCCCGACTCAATTAACATCAGGTTTATCCGCGACACATTCGCTTCTTTTTTGCTTATCCTGTGTACTACCACACAATTATTTTCCAAGCCAAATACATTTATTGCAAGGTTTGTGTTTTGAGCTTCAAGCTTGTCTATCTGTTTTACCGTTGTTGGGAAATCGATTCCTTCGTAGTTTATACCATCGTTAACCGGATATTTGCTAGGTCTTTGCGGGTCCTTTCCATCTTGTGGAGGAAATAAAGCAGCTCTGAGTGACCACTTCAAACATTCGTTGTCTCTGTTTTTCACGTTAACTATTGCCTTCTTTTTTGCCAGATTGGCCGGAAGAGGTAAATAGGTTCCTCCGCGCAGTGGCTGATAGCGTGCAACATTCACGTACGCCGCCATTATTCTTTCAAGAACCCATCCTGATCCTCTTTCTGACCAGGCCTCAATTTCGCCTTTTGTTCTTTCAATGAATCTATCGAACTCTTGTTTTATCAGTTCTTCATCATGTCTGTTGAAGACGTGAGGTTCATTTTCTCGAAAATGTTCCATGTATTGCATTTCACCGTCTCTCTCTATTGAAAACCTTACTTGCAACCCAAAACTTACTTTTACGCTTTTTAATTTTTTGATTTCGTTCTCAATCAAATCAGTAAATTTTGCTTTCGTTTCCCTTGCAAACACTAAAAGATCATTATTGTTAGGATTTTCTTCAGAAACAGCCATTCTCCAAATACGAAGCCATTCCTGGAAATTATTTTGGGATAATATAAACCTGTCATATAATACAACATAACTTTGGGGTTCTAACGGTTGAGGCAGGTTTCTGTTTTCCTCCTCCGGTATTGGGCCGTAAAACATTTGCAGAACATCGGACGAATATCTTGCGGCTGCCATTTTGGTATATATATTTGTGATTATACTTGTTCAATAGAAAATAATTCTGGCGCACTTTTGTATATAATCAGTGCAGACATTTCTTCAATAGAAAATATTTTCTGTGGCACATCCGCTTCACTGGACTGCGAAGTCACGCGCTTCGTTTTTATGCTGTTATTGCGTTATTTTACACTCACACACATGTAAGATGAGGGGTTCTGGCGCACCTTATTTTACCCGAATCGAGTCTCCCTGAGACGAGATTCGGGGAAATATAAGGTGCGCCAGAACCCTCATCTTACATGTGTGTTCGTTCATACATTGTCTCTAAATTTTTTCACGCACGTAAAACATTACGCGTCAGTGGAAATCCACCTTAAGGCAGGGAGTCAGTACATGTATTCTCCCTGAGGGATATTCCAGGCAGAACGGTAAAATATTACTGCGCTCGTGCCTTCTCGTACTGGGCAGGTTAACCTGAAATCATGCCCTCCCTCCCTACTACTACTGCGGGGGAAGGAGGGTTCTTTTTTCCCTCTCTCGTCTTTGCAAGGGGAAAAAACGCCTGATCGCAGGTTATGGGCAGGTATGCACACGTGCCAGACTTAATTTTCGTACGTTTCCTTTCTGCCCACTGTTCTAACTTCACTAGAGGACAGACTAGTCAAAGTTAAAAAGTGAACAATTTTTAACCCCCCCCCCCTCCCCCCACCCAATATAAGTTGAATCCAACAGCAAATTTCGTCATTTATTTGTAATAATTCTTTCACAGCAAACATTAAATATTCCGGACTTACAATTCCTTTCTATTTTTTTTCATCTAGGATTGTAGGTGGTAATTGGGATCTTGAGGTAAAGGCAAGATACCAGATAAAGTCCCAGAACAACAAGTCTTTACATTATTTTCATGCATACGCTGTTAAAGACAGGGTTTCTGCACAAGGGCTGGATAACACAGGACCACAAAAAAGCATTGATGAGATTGAAATGCAAGAGTTTCTCCCAACACCCGAGGTGCAGGAACCAATAGCATCAGACCTGGTGAACATTGTTCCAAGGGTGCTCGTCAAGTATCTTACACCTTACAGCACATTCAAAAAGGCTGTTATCTACCATATTCCTCATGCCCATACGAAAGAGATGGTAGAACAATCAGAAGTGGTATGTTTTGATAGGTTTAACCTGAGTTTCCTAGTTTTTCCTTTTAAGTAATTATACTGTAAGCTATAATACCATTTTATCTCCACATGCCCCTCCAGATCAATCTTAACCTGCCCCACCCCCCACACTTCATTCATCTCCCATCTTACAAAAACTGCCTACCTGTAGTGTGTTTGTAACTGGGTTGCATGTGTAGGTCCAGCCCTAAGGCATTGTGGGTAGTGCA
This sequence comes from Siderastrea siderea, assembly GCA_964030785.1. Classification (NCBI taxonomy): domain Eukaryota; kingdom Metazoa; phylum Cnidaria; class Anthozoa; order Scleractinia; family Rhizangiidae; genus Siderastrea; species Siderastrea siderea. The sequence continues at coordinate 41,310,109 of OZ034977.1, read as the reverse complement.
ATAAAGGAAGATGGCGGCTTGAAAACGTGCGTGTGTTTTCTTAGTGAGAATCCGCCTACATCGAGGACCGGTCTGGTGTGCAGACATTACATTGGCGACGAGGATGGGATTGGTAGTTTTTCCCTTCGTATGGCCTCATTAGCACGCCTCACATCCACACAAATCCGTACATCATCCTTGTTTGGTTTGGGAGCAAATACAGCTGGGCTCACCCATGTTGTTGGACCTGAAACCTTCTCAATGATGTCAAGATCAAGAAGCTCATTTATTTTTTGTGACTTTCTCTTTCAGAGGGTAAGGAATCCTTCTTGGTTTCTGTGCTACAGGTTTTACCTCCGGATCAATGTGCAGTTTCAGTTGGTAGCCTGACAATTTGCCAACTCCCGAGAACACCTTTGGAAAACGATCTACAATACCATCAATGTCATTGCCCACAGAATAAACGTTTGCCACACCCCCTAGTTCTGGTCCAACTTTCAGCACTTGCAATCGCTTAGCTGCTGGACTACCGAGTAAACACCTTCCTTCTCCTTGCGTCACGAGGATCGTTTCCATAGTTTTCCATTACACTCAATACTCGCCTCAAATTTACCCACAACTTGTAAACAACCATTCCCATACACTCGCAAGTTCCTTTCTTCAGGCTGCAGTTTTGCTTTAATGCCACTCTTTACAAGGTTGTTAAACTGCCTCTCACCAAGTACAGTAGACTGGGCACCCGAGTCAACAAGCATGCTGGTGGTTATGTTATCAATCTTGACCCTAATCACATTATCCTCACAAGCCCTCTCTCCATTAAAGTTTATAGGGAATGCATAAGGCTCATCTCTACTGTCATATTCAACTTGATTAACTTGCTTGTTCCCTGATTTTGAATCACGTTTAACATTACTAGAACGCCTTCCTCCACGTTCTCTCCCCTCTTTCACTCTACCATCGTTCTTGCTCTCAGTATCACTCTTACAACAAGCTGCCCAGTGCCCTTTCTGACCACACTTTGCACACGTGTTACCCCGAGCTGGACATACCTTATCAAGAGCAAAGTGTCCCACTTTGCCACATGCATAACACTTCTGGGTTCCAAATCCACTTGACGGTTTCTTGCTCTCGCGGTCCTTTACCATGTTCACGTTACTCTGTCCTCCCTCTCCTTCGGCAATGTTGCTCGCCTGACGCCGTGCCGTCTCCCACGCTCTCGCCTTCTCTATCGCTGCAGCAAGCTGTATATTTAGCTCCTCAAACAGCTTGGTCCGTAATTCCAAGGAAGTAACTTTCTCCAACAACTGATCTCTCACGGCGAATTCAAGTTCCTCGGGTCCATAGCCACAATGCCTTGCTTGTTTACGAAGCCTGAGCACGAACGAGTCGACATCCTCTCCCGGTTCTTGCTTTAGCTGGCAAAGAACATGCCTTTCGTACGCAGCATTTTCCTGCACTCGAAAATAAGCGTTCAGTGTTCGAACAGTTTGTAAATAAACATTATCATCTTGGCCTGCCGGAGCGTTGATTATTGTCAGATTCTCGAAAATATCCTGCACGCCAGGACCAGCTCGATAAAGTAATTCGTTCCTCTTTCTCGCGGCGTTTTGAAGATTTGCTTTCCCTTCGGCAAAATATGTAAACCCTCGCAGCCAAACACGCCATCGCTCGCTCAATTCCGATTTCGAGCCCGAAATATCCATCGGTTGGATATTTGTCGACGCCATACCGCTAGAAAGGATAATTCTCGCAATTCTCGTCGCCAATGTAATGTCTGCACACCAGACCGGTCCTCGATGTAGGCGGATTCTCACTAAGAAAAACTACCAAAAAAAAACTACTGTGTCGAGCGTCGATACAGCCAGACAGAGAAGGAGGCCCTAGCGGTCGTATGGGCCTGTGAGAGATTTCATCTCTACTTATCTGGGTTGCATTCATTTGAGCTTGTCACCGACTGTAAAGCTCTGGAAGCTATCTTTGGTCCTAGATCTAAACCATCGGCCAGAGTTGAGAGATGGGTCCTGCGTCTTATGCCGTTCAAGTACACAGTGCGTCATGTACCCTCAGGCCAGAACATAGCTGATTGCCTAAGTCGTTTGACAAAGATACCAGCCTCGCCCCGTGATGGTGTAACCGAAGAGTATGTCAGAATGGTAGCAGTCAACGCTACACCACGTGCGATGACCACCCGGGAGATAGAGAGAGCTTCTGCTGAGGATGAGGAACTCACTGAGGTGTTTCGTTGTTGGAAAACAGGGAACTGGTCTACAGCGCCTAGTCCATACAGGTTGTTGCGTGATGAAATTACTGTGGTTGGAAGATTGGTGATGAGAGGCATGCGGATTGTTGTTCCTGCGAGCTTGCGTAAACGGGTCCTAGAGTTAGCCCACGAAAGACACCAAGGGATAGTAAAAACAAAGGATCGCCTCCGAAGTAAAGTGTGGTGGCCGAATATCAACGGCATGGTAGAAAGTCACTGCGAGAAATGCCTTGGATGTCAAGCGGTGACTCCTGCTGCCACCATACCTCCTGTGAAGACAACGACCATGCCAACAAAGCCACGGAGAGACCTTGCAGTAGATCTGATGGGTCCACTCCCGACAGGGGAAAGCCTTCTTGTAACTGTCGACTACTATAGCAGATGTATTGAGGTGGATGTAGTGAGAAGCACAACTAGCAGTGTTATCATCAGGTGCTTGGAGAACCATTTTACTCGCCATGGCATCCCAGAGACACTAAGGACAGACAATGGGTCAAACGTAATAAGCCGTGAGATGGAGGAATTTCTGGATGAGCTGGGAATCAAACACAAGAAGACAATTCCACTGTGGCCGAGAGCGAACGGAGAGGTTGAACGGCAGAATAAATCGCTCCTTAAGGCAATGCGTGCGGCACAAGCTGAAGGGAAACCATGGCAGCAAGAGCTTCAGAAGTATCTTCTTGCCTACAGGTCAACACCTCACACCACGACAGGTGTTAGCCCGGCTGAGCTATTGTATGGAAGGAAGATCCGAACAAAGATGCCCGAATTTGAAGGGGATGAGGAAGAGGAGAGGTCGGGTACCACAGATCAGCAGGCACGGGATCAGGATGCAGAGCAGAAGAAGCGAGGGGCTGAAACTGCTAACAAGAGAGCTGCAGAGTCAGACATAGCAGAAGGAGACAAGGTGTTGCTGTTGAAGCGGAAACAAAACAAGCTGTCTGCAGTGTATGATCCAGACCCATACAGTGTAATATCCAAGAAGGGGGACTTAGTGGTCATTGAGCGAGGTGAAACCCTACTTAAGAGAAATGTAGGCCATGTGAAAAGGTTCATAGGACAAAGTCCAAAGGCTTGCCAGCCACAGCAGTTAGGAATTCAGCCAGTAGCACAGCCATTGGTTCAACAACCAGTACTGAAACCAGCTACCCTTCCTGTTCCTGAACCGGATGAGATCCCAACACAACGACCAGTGACTGAGCCTGCTATGGAACCATCATCACAACCCGCTGTTACTCGGGTACCAGAACAGACCAGTGAACCTCGAAGATCAACACGGAAGAGAATTGAGCCAAGCTGGCTCAAGGACTATGTTACTTGAAAGACTAAGCTAAGTGAACTTTGTGAACTCTGATATGGACCGTGAGGACTACACTTAGTGTTTTGACTAAGAAGTGTTATTCATTGAACAAGAGACTACCAGTTAAAACGTTAAAACAGTGCTTTTATTTGCATTTGGATTTGTATCCTTTACTTGTTACGGTTTACAGTTATATCGGATTTTGTCTAGCTTTTCATTGTACCCATGGTGTTCATTTAAAAAAGGTGTGTTTGTAGTGTTTGTAGTGTGTTTGTAACTGGGTTGTACTGGTTTGTAACTGGGTTGCCTGTGTAGGTCCAGCCCTAAGGCATTGTGCAATAAAGGAAGATGGCGGCTTGAAACGTGTGTGTGTTTTCTTAGTGAGAATCCGCCTACATCGAGGACCGGTCTGGTGTGCAGACATTACACTACCTGATTGCAGCTTCCCCTTTGTATAAAATATTGACCATCAGAGGTTGCAATTCTTTCTTGGAGGACTGGGGAGGAAGCGGGACTCTCCCACCCCACCACACCCTTGGAAAATTTGAAAAGCAGCTACATACTATAGGAAGTGCTTCATACTCCTAGCCCTTCCCTTCACCTTTTACTCTTGTTTATTAGGAGGCAATTAGAATGAGAGTACTTTACATCAGGATTTTACCTTCTTACATAGTGTTAATTGAATAACTATACCGTTTTTTTTTTATTTACTACATTAAAGTGCCCCCTTGGTCTGCAATTCTTAAATCCCAACAAGGCTGCAGAGATGGCTCAAATATTAGAACACCTCCAGTCCAAATATGTCCCATCAGTGACTTTAAATGGTGGTGAAACTGGGGTCTTGCAAAAGGTAATCTTTGATGGGGATCAGCTGACAGACGAGCGGGCTCGGAATTGCCAGTGGGCTTACACCCTAGCTAGAACCCAGTTGGAACGTCTAGAAGGAATAACACCTGCTTTTGCTGACTGGCACCTAAAGAAAATGTTTCTTGAGGTATGTTAACATTTAAAATTTAACTTGGCCTTGTATTCTAATTCACACTGAATAAATAATACTTATTTGGTTTGATCATATTAACCAAAACGCCAATTAAGCAGACTTTGTTATGATAAAGCTGATATAGTTATAACTCTTCTTTATCACTAAAACCCAGAACGCTTAAAAAATTAAAAAAAAAGGAGATTATAGACATATAATAGTAGTATATTATTATTGCCTTTCATCGTATTGTAACCTTTTTGACCATATTGCGCTTTAACACAAAGTAATAAGCTTTTTTGTTATTTTCATCAGATCTTCAGGCAACTGTTCTTCAAAGAAAGTTCAGCAGCTGAAATGGGTACCTCCTGTGCATCCATGAATCGAACAGGGAAAAGTAATGCTAAGAAAGGGCCCGAGGTGGATTACAATGCTTTCAAGGATTTTATTGATCGGGAAACTGAGGCCCACATCATCTCCAGATGGATGATATTTGCTGGCATGGCTGATATGAAAGGTATTGCAAGTTCTAATCTACTGAACACTGAATTTATAAACATCTCATGGCTAACCAATCCAGAACAAAACCAAGGGGGATGGGGGTAGACGTTGGTTCATGCCTTAATATAATGAATCAACGCCTAATGGGGTAGGAGTGAGAGCATTTGATTCCTCCTCTCTCCTTTTATGCCCGCTACATGGGCCAGCACAAAGCTGCATGATATTACAATGCCTTTTATAGTTCAATACCACACACTTAAACACCCACGCCATTCAACATTTTTGTTAGGTTCTCCAAGCAGAAGACCTATTCCAGACACATCTGACTGGCATCTTCAGATGAAGAGGGAATGGCTACACAAGGAAACACAAGTTTTTTTGGATGAGGTGTTCTTAAGAACAAGTGTTCCAGAGAATGTTATAATGCTTGAGGAAGCATTCAAGCAAGGGTTCACTTGTAGAGAAGCAGAGTGTGGTATGCAGTTTCCACTGCACTCTACAAGAGTAAGGTATTGACAATGTCAACTGTATTACATTATCCCATCTATTGAAAAAACTGTTAATGTATAGTGTGGTCAGGTGGGGAGAATTTAGTCGGCAAATCATGTCAGGGGAATATAGCTGGCGAGTCGGATGGGGAGAATTTACTCGGCACACATGTCAGGGGAATATAGTTGGCGAGTCGGGTGGGGAAAATTTACTCGGCAAATCATGTCAGGGGAATATAGTTGGCGAGTCGGGTGGGGAGAATTTACTCGGCGAATCATGCCGGGAATATAGTTGGCGAGTCGGGTGGGGAGAATTTACTCTGTATTATGCGAGGGGAATATAGTTGGCGAGTCGGGTGGGGAGAATTTCCTCGGCGAATCATGTCAGGGGAATATAGTTGGCGAGTCGGATGGGGAGAGTTTACTCGGCAAATTATGTCAGGGGAATATAGTTGGTGAGTCGGGTGGGGAGAATTTACTTGGCGAATCATGTGTGAAAAGCTAAAAGAGGGCATTTTATGAGGTTTATTTTTTAACTCCTGCAAGAAAATGGGCACATCAGATGTACTAAAACCATATTTCCTGAATTACCATATATTGAGCTATATTGCTGGAATTGTTTCACCAAGTATCATATTGCCCCCACAGGGATTTGGCCCAGAGGCCAAAATCTTGGAGTCGCTGCACCTAAGAACTTACAGTATGAATATACAATTCATATATGAGAAAAAGATCTCGAATTGCCCAAACTGGGGCCCAAGGTAGTATCAGGGGTTCGGCATGCAAGTACGTATCGTAGATTGAAGTAGGTATAGCGTTCAAACGTGCTATAGGAAGGGGACAAAAAATTCAGCTGCTTGGTCGATCTGCCGTAAACTTTTATTGTTAATGATTTTTATTTTATGAGTGATCAGTAACTCATAAAAATAACAGTGATTGCGGTGGTCGAGTAGCATACTTAGCGAATATTATTTTTTCGTGGTTGAATGGTTAGCTAACGTTTCGATAAGGTTAAATCCGGTTCACGCTTATTAAATTTAGAGCAACATTTCCATGGTTTTCCTTCGTTAAGATGCAATCGACACGATTTTAAGTTGACTAGGGAGACAGCGTGCGCGGTTTCAGAAACAGGGGTTAGGCCTTTCCCCACTAAGGAGACAGCATGTAAACCTGCGTGACGGAAACCGTTAAAGTGTGGTGCAATATTTTGGCTATGTTGTAACTCTGGCACACCTTGGCTTGTGATAAACTGTGAGCTGCGTGCTCATGGACGTCCGATATGGCGTATTCCCTTTAAAAACACGATTAACACCCCTGTATGTAGTTCGTCAATACATCTGCGATCTGCGTCTGCGATCATAGATGGAAAATTCAAATTCAAAAATCTTCAGCAAAGGACATGTTCTTGTTTATTCACGAGGAGAATGTCCGGTATTTGAGAGATTGGTTTTCAAAACTGATAAAATCCAATGCGTTTTAAGTGGGTACTAAAAATTTATTTGTTTACGTCATTATAACAGCAAGGCCATTGTTCAGAGGCTGCGCGACCCCAAGAGGACTAAGTGAACTGACGTATGACGACGACGACGACGAAAATGAAAAACAAAAAACGTCCATTTTGTTTCGGCGACGTGCGCATGCGCACAACGGCCGCCTTAATAGGGACCCTTCATCAGAACTCTGATGCGAGATAGTACGTGGTACTGTGTATGGTTTCGAATCTGCCTTGATCGTTGTGTTTTTCAGCCGAGGTGCAATATAATGCCGCATGTGTTATCTATTGGGCTACTTTCTGGCAATTACGTAAAATGATGTTTCCTGTACGCAGAAACAGAAATGACAAAATGACTTCAATTGTTAAATAGACTACGAACAGTCTCTCTTTCCGATCAGGGATAGTCGAGGAAAACGAACAAGTGAGCAAGCTCAAAACCGTGACAGATCTTAGCATTTCGTGACTGAATATTGGGAGAATTTAGTTTTTGGATTTACAGAGCAAAGTAAAACGTTAGAGACAAAATAATCGTCGTTTGGATACTTTGGCATGAAATGCTTTCTGCACACAAAAATTCAAGCGATTCTATTTTGCGAACCAGAACCGACCAGACCGCTTTTACAGAGAGAGGCACGTACTTAATAAGCCATATTTTTCTTAAGGCATTATTAAAATTATGTATCTGCAAGGTTTCTTGACGATTGTTTGGTTTTATGTATTTAAAACGGAAAGAAAGGACCATCAGTAACTCATGCTTTTAACCGTTGCAGTACATCAACGTGATAAGGCCAAGACAATGACGAGATCCACCTCCCTCTACAGTTTCACCTTTTCATCAGTCGCATCTCTGTACATAGGTAGATAGGTAACAAAATCTCTACACAACACAGTCATGCTCTCGACAAATTTTAGTTTATTTAGGATAACATTGTACGAATCGAACTTAAGCTTTTCTTTTCAAAATGAAGCGTAATTTTAAAGAACTTGTCACGCCAAAATAGCCTTCATGGTAAAATTTCCCAAACGAGGAGTTTTTGCGAGCCACCAGAACAAAATTCAGAATAACTAAAAGAAAGGTTCAGCTTTAATGTGGACTTGGTTTTATACCTTAAATTTTTATACTATGCTGCATTTGACCAAGTCGAAGTTTGCCAACATTTTCCATCTTGTTGAAAAATAACATCTCGTTGTTAATAACATCTCGTTGAATAAAAACCTTTCACCTAGTTTCCAAAGACTTATGAAACTGGCTTACCTGGTCCGTCAATCTTCACATCTCTTAGGGCCGACGTAGTATCTTCCATTTCCATCTTGACACCTGAATCTTCAGTTTCCATCTGGTTTGATTCAAGTGATACTAAAAGAAAAAAGATAAAGGGTGATGAACCACAAGGCTCTCACGTCAGACATCAAGGATAAGTCTTATTATTAGAGGAGTATCCCTTAACAGGAACCAACCGTACTAACTGCCTGATTCTGGATATAGTGCAGGATAAAGACAAGATTCGTGGGTAGGAAAGAGACCGCTGCAAATTCCGGAAGCACTAGTGAAAGCAAACCCCTTAGACGATGCACTGCTCACCCCTTATCTTTTTTTAATTGCCGCCCTGAAGAACAAAAGCTGCAAAGCAGATAACGGCTCCTATGTCGAATATCCGATTCAAGTTGTTCCAGCATCAGTTGCCATGATCAGTAACCTTTGTAGCCCTGTAAGAACTCTTACGTTTGTGATATTTCTAACACCGAGGGCTTCAAAAATGTCTAACAGAAAGGGCAAAAAGATATTCAAGTCAACGATGTTGTGTCTGACAGAAAGGGCAAAAAGATATTCAAGTCAACGATGTTGTGTTAGACAGGACCGCTCCAGACACACCTAGCAGACAGTACCCACTCGACAGATTTCTGGAGTTTACCCTTAAAAGGAAGACCGTGTTGGAGAGTGAAAGGGCACGTGGGTCATAACGCCTTGATTTGACCGATCACCGTGATTTGTGCAGTGAAGTGTCTTGTTGGAGAAAGACCAGCAGAAACTTGCGAGAGCTCAAGGAAATAGAGGTCATTATGAACAATAGCAACGATGATAATTGGTTTGACTTGTGAGATAAGGACATACATAGCACAAGCAGGTTTGTATTGTGCAATACCCACAGGCAAAAAAGAGCTACACAAGTGCAGCGTTGCTCCGTTTTAGCCAGTGCGGAACGAGCTGTACACAGGCTACCGAAAAGTAGCACACGGAAAAGGAAACATCTTATTTTTCTTGTCCTTGTGATTATCTCACGCCAACTCCCATAAAATGGTTTTCGTGCTAGTGCTCAAATACCTGTGCTTATCCCACGAGTGGAAAACAAGGTTCAAAAGCATTACTTCTACATTCACTCTTGTTCGTGGAGTCGCACAATCAGTGGCCCAGTGGCCAGGTGAGCCTTAATTGGAATTGAGCTGATTTTATCAAATGCGCGGATCCACATTCTGCAGGAGCTCGTCTGGATAATGTTTTGCATACCACTGCACCACTGAGGGAATGGACAATGATGGATGCCACTGGAATTAAAACGAACTAATTGACTGACACCCTTTTCATAGTATTGCTGGATATGACATGTCATAAATAATAAACGGTCCGCAAGCGGACTTGGGATGAGCGTAAACTTTTGTTTTGTTCAGGTAATATTAAAGATACAAAATATCGTGGTTGCTGTTTTAAAAAGTCGGAAACCACAGGTTTTCACATTTCATGAAGGCTACAACATTACGACACGTTACGAGAGTGACGGGACGTGTTAGTTGACATGTGGTTGTTCTTACTCAAACGTAATAAAGTGAAATCTCGACAACTCGAAACCTTGCATCTCGAAATTCTCGCCAAATCAAAAGCATTTGACGTTATTTTTAACTTCATTTGCACTTCCGATAACTCGATATCTCTAAACGTTTTACACGTTATTATACTGTAGTACATACAAAAAGCTTCAAAGGCCATGTCTTGACAAGTCACGTTTTTTCTTTCGTGACTGGTTCGTCGTGCACGTGAAATGTGCATTTGAGCACGCTTTTCCAGAAAACATCATTGCCTCTGTATTACGTCATGGAGCAAAGCGTCAAAAAAAAAAACCAACAACAAAAACAAAAAAAGCCAGAAACACCGCGCGTGATGACATAGAGTAAGCCGTTCTGCGAATTCTCATCCAACAAACCATCCCTCACAAGCTTTCTAGCCTGTTTTCTGTTTGCCCATTTTGGAAAACTTGTACCTAGTCGCACAACAAGGTAGGGTTCCATTGCCGTAGGTGGCATTTCCTTGTTTTAGAGGAGCTCTCTATATAATCTATCAAAGTCACTTTGAATGGTACGATTTTCTGCTTCAGAACTCTGTTGTCACGCTAGCCTTTCTATAACAGCACACCAAAAATTAATTCACCTGCGGCTGGGAACTGCAAGAAGTAGTCTCGACAAGCTCTGTAATCCTCTTCCAGGATAGTTGTTATGAGTTTCACCTCCACAAGACCACTCTCCTGTAGGATGTCGTTTGTGACAAGATATTTTTGTGCCATTTCACTAAGGTGGCCTGAACAATAGTCTTCCCATACTCCCTCCAGGATCTGTAGAGACCTACATTCCAATGTAATTATCAAACTTCCTGATCCTACATCCACAACAAGCGCTCTTTTGGCCTTTTGCAAATAATCTAGGAATTTATCGTACTCTTCCCATGTAGAAGGCTGTAAGACTCTAAGTAATCCGTCGGCAATCCTGCATAAAACTTGCTGTGGGGTGACGTTAGCATTTTGAGGAAAAATATCACAGTCCATTCGCACTGGAAGTCGAGGTGCAACTGTCAAGAAACAATATGCTCTTTAAACAACGAGTGAAACAAACTAATTCATGGTTGCGACAAAGATCAGTTTTCAAAATTCTCTGACCTTTCCCTGACAAAAGTTAAATTTCCCTGACCAAGTTACAGATGGCACAGGGCCTCTAACCTTCCCCTATAGTAGTCTTTTCCGGCCGTTTTAATACTGACAATGGCAGTTCGCATTATTCGTCCAGCAAAAAAAATATCATCAAGATGGCAGTGACCGGTATTTTTCCTTCAGCCTTTGATACGAACAAATCAATGCTGTTGAAATTTTAATCAAGCAGGCAAAAAACAGTTTTAAATTGCGCAGCCAGCTGACTGGAAGTAAAGTGGATAAGAAATAATAGAAGACTAAAAAATGACATAATCGATTCCCGTCATTGCAACATCCATATCCTTCACCTAAAATGTTTTGGTAAATTTGGAAGACCTCCTAGTTACTTCGCAACAAAATGCTTGCCTTGTAACAATCTGATTAAATGAATCGTCGTTTTCTATACGCTGGTAGATAATGATTGCACTGAAATAATGCATGCAGCTACATCATTAACTAGAGAGTACCGGTATCATGCTCAGTTGTGACGTCATTGCGCTGAGAGCTCTGGGAAGGTGGAGAAGACCATTCATGTGCCCGATGTGCTGAACTCTCAAAACTGGATGAGGAATCTGAGAAAACAAAACATTGACAAAACTTCAAATGTTACTGACGCAATCGTCAAAATATGCACTAAACAACAGTCACATACACTGTACAATTTAATGCATTGATCATCTACAGTGACAGGATTTGGGCTTTCAAAATGGAACCATTTTCCTGTTAATGTTTTTTTTTTAACCCTTTAAGCCCCAATATCAATATGTCTGTTCTCCTTAGTGTTCCCATGTTTCTTATGGTACTACATGTAGTTGGGAGAATTTGCACAAACATCAACACATTTCATGTTTGATGATCATTTCCTTTATTTGTGTGACCTGTATATTTGATCAAGTAGTGATATTGTAAGGAGAAATTAGATGCTTGTCACTATTGGGGCTTAAAGGGTTAACCATGAACTAAAATTACCCATTTCTAGAACGGCGTATCACTTTGAATGGAAAAAAACCCGTCTACAGTGGGGTCTAATCTTGAAAGCCTGGGCGGCAAACACACACCCAAAACCTACTCCAGTCCCCCCCCCCCCCCTCAAGATGTCAAGTACCGGTACCATCGCCCACATTATTACACTTTACTTCCGCGACACTTTTTCGTGATTTGGGGATGGCCATATTTCTCGACACTTAATTTTAAAAAAATGCGATTTTGTTAAATCTGTAGAAACTGAGTCACTTTATTTTTGCGATTTCGTCAATAATCAATCATTAAATTCCCTCGCTATTTGGCTTAAAAACGAAAATAAACCAGACTACGTAAAATGTTTTGTATTTGATTTGTATTTCTCTTATGTTCGTAATCATGATCATGTATAATCACTTAATTCTAGAGCACGCAAATTTTCGTGACACTTAATTTTTGCGACAACAAATTTTGACGATTTTCAAAATTACAAAATTTAAGTGTCGTGAAAATCCCGGGAGGAAGGGCTAGTTTTATACGGGGAGGCTCTGCCCCGAGGTCCAATCCCTTACCCTTTTATATACCATTTTTGACAGAAAAGGTAACCCCTTTCATGTACCTTCCATCGAAAAATGGTGCCCGTTTCACATACTTACCAACAAACACTGCATCCCTTTTCTAAACCCTTGGAATGCAGTTGTTGAACGATATTAGGCGAGAACAATATTACCTGAAGGGATGTTAACATATTATTATCTACTCAAAATATTTTAATCAAAGGCCTTTTTATGTACCTAAATGACAGTTTTCCCTACCCTTTCACTTACTTCAGCTCGTGAAATCCCTACTCTTTATATACCTGAAGCCTGAAAAAGGTACTCCTTTCAGGCAGAGCCTCCCCGTATAAGCCATTATAGGGAGACCCCCGCCCCCCCCCGAGCGAAAATAAAGTGTAATAAGGTATATCAAAACATTACAAACAGAAAGTGGCAAAAGCAAATAAAGGACTTGGCAAAAATCGGTGCCACTTGATTACTCATTTCAGTCGGTGCAGGTATGAGTTAGTAATTAAATATTTGTATTTGCCGCTAGAAAGCTTGATTTCAGACTAGAAGTACTATTTTTACAGCTGATCTGTCTTCGCATAAGTTGCTATTTCAGCAAAAACTTCGTATTTTAAATGATTAAATTTAAATTTATTACAGATTGAAAATAAATTTCAAATTTAAAACTGGCTCTCTGAACAGTTTTGAAACATAGAAGTGGTGAAAGGTGGGTGGTGATTGGGACCGCTGAATGATCGATTTTATTGGTTCGATTTACTTTGCATGTTTGTTTTGTTTTGTTTTGTTTTTGCCCCGTCACTGATGCAAAAACAAAGTGAGCTGCCAACAAAAAACCAAATCAAATGAGAAAAAGAATTTAAAAGCCAAGAACCTCTCTTTCATATCAAAATTGTTAAACAGCACTAGCTCTTCTCTTTCTGAATGCTGAATGATCGATTTTTTTGATTCGATTTACTTTGCATGTTTCTGTTTTATGTTTTTGCCCCGTCACTGATGCAAAAACAAAGCGAGCTGCTAACAAAAAATTAAATTAAATGAAAAGAAAAATTTTAAAGCCAAGAACCTCTCTCTTTCGTATCAAAATGCTTGCGTTGTAACAATCTGATTAAATGAATTGTCGTTTTCTATACGCTGGTAGATAATGATTGCACTGAAATAACACATGCAACTACATCATTCAGTAGAGAGTACCGGTGTGATGCTCAGTTGTGACGTCATTGCGCTGAGAGCTCTGGGAAGGTGGAAAAGACCATTCATGTGGCCTATGTGCTGAACTCTCACAACTGGATGAGGAATCTGAGAAAACAAAACATTGACAAAACTTCAAATGTTACTGACGCAATCGTCAAAAATATGCACTAAACAACAGTCACGTACACTGTACAATTTAATGCGTTGATCATCTACAGTAATTGTTTTTGTGACAGGATTTGGGCTTTCAAAATGGAACCGTTTTCCTGTTAATGTTTTTTTTTTAACCCTTTAAGCCCCAATATCAATATGTCTGTTCTCCTTAGTGTTCCCATGTTTCTTATGGTACTACATGTAGTTGGGAGAATTTGCACAAACATCAACACATTTCATGTTTGGTGATCATTTCCTTTATTTGTGTGACCTGTATGTTTGATCAAGTAGGGACATTGTAAGGAGAAATTAGATGCTTGTCACTATTGGGGCTTAAAGGGTTAACCATGAACTAAAATTACCCATTTCTAGAACGGGGTATCACTTTGAATGGAAAAGACCCGTCTACAGTGGGGTCTAATCTTGAAAGCCTGGGCGGCACACACACACCCAAAACCTACTGGAGTACCCCCCCCCCGGGATGTGAAATACCGGTTCCATCGCCTACATTATTACACTTTACTTCCGCGACACTTTTTCGTGATTTAGGGATGGCCATATTTCTCCACACTTAATTTAAAAAAAAAATGCGATTTTGTTAAATCTGTAGAAACTGAGTCACTTTGTTTTTACAATTTCGTCAATAATCAATCATTAAATTCCCTCGCTATTTGGCTTAAAAACGAAAATAAACCAGACTACATACAATGTTTTGTTGTATTTCTCTTATGCTCGTAGTCATGGCCATGTATAAATTAATCACTTAATTTTAGAGCACGCAAATTTTCGTGACATTTAATTTTTGCGACAAAAATTTTTGCGATTTTCAGAAAATCGAGAAAATCGCAAAATTTAAGGGTCACAAAAATAAAGTGTCATAAGGTATATCAAAACATTACAAACAGAAAGTGGCAAAGGCAAATAGACGACTTGGCAAAAATCGGTGCTACTTGATTACTCATTTCAGTCGGTGCAGGTAGGTGTTAGTATTAAATATTTGCATTTCCCACTAGAAAGCTTGATTTCAGACCAGAAGTACTATTTTTACAGCTGATCTGTCTTCGCATAAGTTGCTATTCCAGCAAAAACTTCGTATTTTAAATGGTTTAATTCAAATTTATTACAGATTGAAAATAAATTTCAAATTTAAAACTGGCTCTCTGAACAGTTTTGAAACATAGAAGTGGTGAAATATGGGTGGTGATTAGGACCGCTGAATGATCGATTTTATTGATTCGATTTACTTTGCATGTTTTTGTTTTGTTTTGTTTTTGCCCCGTCACTGATGCAAAAATAAAGCGAGCTGCTAATAAAAAACCAAATCAAATGAGAAGAAGAATTTAACAGCCAAGAACCTCTCTTTCGTATCAGAATTGTTAAACAGCACTAGCTCCTCTCTTTCTCTTTCTTAACCTTACTGAAAAAGAAAACAAAAAGAGGTGATGAGTGGGGCATTAAATGAAGTTGCCTTCCCATCTACTCGCAAGACGGTAGGCGAAAGAAGGTATTTTAGTACAGTGTCCCCATCACACATGCATGAGAATGATGAGTGCAAGTTGCCGTGAAGTCATGTGCAGCGAGAACTAGATCTGCATATCCACTTCAGTCTAGGAATTCCTCCATTTGATAAAGAAAATGGGAGGCACCTCACTATTTAATTGTATTAGGTTCAAAACTCAGCAGTAACTCTAATAGCCCAAACTGTCTTAATCACGAGGAGACCCCTTTTCTCTAAGGGATTATTAGAAATGACATATTCGCGCGTGTGCACACGCGCGAAATTGCCACCTGGAGAGATGGGATGGGTTTCTCTTTAGAGCCAAACAAAGGTCACAGGACTTAGTTTCTTATAACGGCGGCTGCACACAGAAAGCACTGTTTTCCAACCTCCATCTTAACAAAACTGTTAAACAAGTCTACAGTGAACATCCTTCATTCCATGCAATGAAGCACAGAGGAAAAGTTGAATTTGACCGCAATCCCGACCAATTTTAGCATGCAAATCAACCTTGAGGTAAAAAAGGAGATAAACCGAAAAGGAATCTCAACCAGGAGTCATGTCATTCTTGTTTTTGCATCTCGTGAGATCCTATTCTGTGCTTAAGGCCGCGGGTGACAAACTGCTCATGAATAAATTTATAAGGCAAAATTTTGGTGGAGGTCTTACGCTAAAAAACGTTTACTTATATCTTGAACGTTTGGGAGCCGATTTCGTTGAGCTTGCAGTGAGCTTGGGCAATGGTGGAAGTGCAACACGGTTGGTTTTGGTTTGATAGACTATGCTTCTTTGCGATGCTACAGTATGAGCTCCCAAAGTTAAGATTTGGTAAAACGCGACTCCGTGTCCAAGTTTTCTCCTTGTGGAGAAGACAACACTTCTTAATTTTACCACTCATTGATCAGTTAAAACCTCTATTGTGTCACAACAGAAGCCAATTATAAGATTTCGAGTTCCATTGAAAGTTGTAAGCTTTTAAATGAGAAAAATCGTCCTTGTTTAAACACAGGCAGCCCAAGCTAAGGTTGAGAGCTGCGCATAAATAGACTGTTTTTTCCATGCTATGCAAAATAATGACATCGGCAACATTTAAGAGTTTGTATAGAACGTCTCAAATGGCCACAAATCAGAAAGAAGTCGAAATAAAAATAATTTGCCTTATTTCATTGTTGCATTGGTCATTATTTGAGGGCTTCCTGGGCTGGTTTGAAGCTTTTTAGGCGAGAAATTGAGGTTTTTATTTTTCATGTTTGCTGAATCTTTAGAATTAATTAAAGGCAGGAAACAGTTTCACACTGCACCTCACTTGAGGTTCGATAAATTCCATCACAATGAACGAATCGCCCTAAATCTTCAAAGGCATACTCTTGAGTCTTGCGCATACCTCTGTTAGTTCTCGTGGGTTCCAGATCCTATTTTAAGCCGTCGAAAATCCCTCTTAAATACGAAACTCGCCTTTCCTGGTATGCGTTTTCATTTGAAGTGTACACATGAATCATTGCGAGCCGTGTTTCGACGACAAAATGGCCCTCAGCCGGGGAGAGGCTGAGTGAGATTGTCCACAAGCAAAAGGCGACACTGCGGAGTCCAGAGAGGTCGGTTTGACGGGAATGGAGAACTATCAGCACGCCCGTGAAATTTAGTTCGCCTCGCCTCACTTACGCCACAAGCACGCTTTAATGTCTTCGTGCGACAATATTTTAGCATAGTGATTGTTCCGTCACATTTACCTGTTTACCGCAAAAAGTTGTTGTCGAAATCTAGAAGCAGAGCAAGGAGCACTTTCCACCTAGAAAACAAATTGCACCGGTTTTCAAAGTAATGGAAATTGTGGTGGGTATTTTTCCACGGTCAAAGACAACCCTATATATCGGAATTAAATAATAAGGTTGATTTGCGGGCAGTGAGCAGGGTCACTTGCGCCAAATACGCGACATAAAATCATCAAATGGATTGATTAAAACAAAATTATGGTTTTCCAAGTCAAGTGAGGCAAGTGAATTTCACGGCTGTTCTAATATTTCCCTATTTCCGGTTAAACCGACCTCTCTGGACTCCGCAGTGTCGCCTTTTGCTTGTGGACAATCTCACTCGGCCTCTCCCTGGCTGAGGGCCATTTTGTCGTCGAAACGCGGCTCGCAATGATTCATGTGTGCACTTCAAATGAAAACGCATACCAGGAAAGGCGAGTTTCGTATTTAAGAGGGATTTACAACGGCTTAAAATAGGATCTGGAACCCATGAGAACTAACAGAGGTATGCGCAAGACCCAAGAATACACCTTTGAAGTTGTAGGGCGATTCGTTTATTGTGATGGAATTTATCGAACCTCAAGTGAGGTGCAGTGTGAAACTGTTTCCTGCCTTTAATTAATTCTTAAAGTGCCACTGAGACTAAAATTCGTAGGTTTATTTCCGCCAAATTCTGCCGCAGAATATCTCGTTGTGTCTATATTTACCCAGAAAACTGAACAAGAAACCGTCCATCCTAATATTTTTTAGCTACAAAGTTGCGTAAAATGTGTCCGCCATTACTGAAAAGGTGTTCCTGGGTGATTGCGCAATTTAATAGCTTGTGACGTCAGAGGCTCACCTCAGTCGCGTTTCCTTGTGTTTTGACTCAAGATGCCTACAGTCGACTGCGAAACCTCCGAAGAGTATTTCTGCGATTCAGAACAGTCTTTAGCTTCCGAAGCATCAGAGGATTCATTTAATTCGGCAAATGAAGAATTTTTCTTACCGTACGATGTAAGAACTGATGTTAGGAGATTTCCGCTTATAAGCTTGTAAACAAATTGTTCAAAGTTGTTTTCCTCGCCTTATTGGCGGGAGTTCAAAATATGCGCGAAATAATGCTTATGCAGTGATTACAGTTCAGGCACAAGTTGCTCAAAGAGCGGATAACTCTTATCCAATGGATAAATGGCTGTCCAGATATTCGAAAAACTGATGTTTTAAGCTTTGGAAATTTAGACAAAACACCTATGAAAACTCTAGAATTTGATGCTCCCGAATTCTCAAGCATCGGTCGATCGATATTATTGTTCGCTTCGTTGGAGAAATAAAAGAAGCTGTACTTTGTTTGCCGTTGTTTATATTCATTATATATTGTAAAGCATTGAGATTTTTATTTTTGGCCTTTCTTAGCATAGTATGGGAAACTTTCTTGAAGAGCCGTAATGCTGTGGTCATCTGGCAGTCAGCTCATGAATTTGTCCATCATAGTACCGCGGTCGCTTAATGCATTGAAAATTAAACACAAGTGCTTGGCGTTTCTAAATATTTCGAACAGCTTTTGTAGAATTCTTAACTTGAGCCGAAAAAAGTGAAATAAACCAAGACCTTTTTTAAAGAACTGGAGGCCTTGTGTGACCGGAATCTAAATATTTGTATTGCAAATCAAAGCCACAAGGAAAATTTTCTGTTGCTCTACAACAACATGCGGACCGCCAAGGAAATGAAGCTTTCACTTGTTTTACTGACTGCGTAAAAATAATAACTTGATATCTAATCATTTTTCTTGGTATTCATTTACTAAGATTACTATGACAGTTAAAAGAAATAACATTGTAAAACCCTTAGACAAATAGTGGTGTGTGATATTTTTTCCCAACTTAAATTTCCACGCAAGACGAGCCGACCTATCGAAGCCCTTATATATTTCGAACAACAATGTCAATCGACTCTTCAGCGACAGGGAATAAGGAGAAAAGTTTCTCGACATTCAGGATGGTATGCTATAAAATAACTGTCCACGCTTCTAAGCGCTTACTGCTTTGAAATTAACACACGCGGAATTAAAAAAAAAAAGGCTAAGCAATACAAACTGTTGGCTTAATTGCGGCGGTCCTGCATTCGCCAGGATGCATTTTATGAGGACTACGTCGACGATCTTCGCGCTAGCAGACGGCAGAACTGAAA
Source organism: Siderastrea siderea (assembly GCA_964030785.1). Classification (NCBI taxonomy): domain Eukaryota; kingdom Metazoa; phylum Cnidaria; class Anthozoa; order Scleractinia; family Rhizangiidae; genus Siderastrea; species Siderastrea siderea. Next base: position 41,290,866 of record OZ034977.1, on the reverse strand, counting down.
GGGTTTTCCACAAGCCAAACTAAATTTTAAAAGACGTTAAAAGAAAATACGTTTTGCACAATGGTCTGAATCGTGGATGCATTGAAAAAGAAGTAGAAGTACTTATAATAAGAACAAAGGTAAATGTCTTTTAACTATCACTTCAACTGGGTTAAGATTTAGGTACCTTTCGTCTCGTTTTTTCCGGATCTTTCTTTCCATATAGTTGGAATGGATAATGGAATAATCAACCTCCAGGATCCTTTGACATGAACAGCCCTCTGAAAACACTCGTCCATGAAGTGATCCGAACAGCCGACAAAAATACCTCTCGGGTTGAAATTTGGACTGTGTGTGAGTGCGAACATTATCCATTTTTCCATTGCGGGCCCGCTTGCAAGGCTTTGATGAAGCGAAATGCCAGCTCGGTGGTTGGATTTATTGTTGAAGCATTCTACAACACAAGTAATACCCTTCATAACTGCTACAGCAACGAAAATTTCAAGGCTGTACAGCAAACAGTTGGCACAAAATCTTCCCTCGACAACAGTTAAATTTCCCGCGGCAAGTAAGCGAATGAAGCCTGACTTGGTTTGAGATGAGTCTCTAACGTCACTTCCGCTAATTCGCAAGCCAGCTTCCGGAACAAGGGCCAGTAATGGCGGCCGTAAAATCTCGACAAAAACCGTCCGAAAAAAGCGACTTCCGGTCATCATAATGAGTTGAAATTTGGCATGGTGACTAACAACCACAGACTATTTTCGAAAATGTAAAAATATGGAATACCAAAATTCTGGTCCCAGTGGCACTTTAAGATTCAGCAAACATGAAAAATAAAAACCTCAATTTCTCGCCTAAAAAGCTTCAAACCAGCCCAGGAAGCCCTCAAATAATGACCAATGTAACAATGAAATAACGCAAATTATTTTTATTTTGACTTCTTTCTGATTTGTGGCCATTTGAGACGTTTTGTAGCATTTCTATACAAACTCTTAAATGTTGCCGATGTCATTATTATGCATAGCATGGAAAAAACAGTCTAATTTATGCGCAGCTCTCAACCTGAGCTTGGGCTGCCTGTGGTTTAAATTTAAAGCTTTGGATATTTTGTTAAAAAGCCTGTCTGAAAAAAGGCTTCTGTTGTGACAATCTTGTGGCAAGCAAAGACAAGTTTAGGATGCCAAAAATTGTCGTTACAAACTTTCAGAATACGACAGAGACGAGAATATAATACACAGTCGCATAAAACAGCTTTTTCACGCAGCCACAAACGTCACAGGATATTCTTTATTCTAGCTCTAAATTTCGTTAATTAAAAAGGAAGGGAAGAAAAAGGCCACCTCTCGAGCAACCAACCCTCACCCCCATCGTCTTATAGCCCCCACATCCTCCCCAGTGTAATGCAACTTGACCCTTCCATCTTTACTAATTCGCATATTTCGTGTCACCAAGCGTGTTTGGGCAAACAAGATGTCAGAATCTCTCAATTTGACGTTTCCTCTTCGATTCAGGTTTATTTTGAAAAAGAGTATCAAGGCTTCATTGTAAAAAGAGCAAGATAACAGTATCATCGAGGCATTTATTGCCTGTTGCCCGCTTGCTGTAGAGTGCTGTGACTCATTCAGTTATGCGGCTGGAATTAATCGCGGTCAAAAATCGCCAATTTTAACAGCATTTTGAGAAATGTACAGCGGAGAACCCTACCTGGGTTAAAGGTATGATTTAGACCGAGATCTCTTTTATTAATGACATAAGTTTGAGGAAATTTCTTGTTATACCACATGCTGAAAAATGTTTTTGAGTTTTGGAGATAAATTGTAACATTCGCAACCTGCAAAACACGTCAAACGGTGTGTAAATTTGAAAATCATCGCTACAACTCCAAAGGTACCTGTTTCCTTAGCAAAAAGAAATCCTTCTCGATAGAGCGTCCATGTATTTCTATCCATTTTTTAAAGCAAACGCCAGTGCCTTCAAAAGTGGTAATTTTACGCATTTGAATTCAGCCATTTTGCGGTTAATTAATGATGCCCAGGTATATTTTCTTGATTTTCTAAAAATCAACGCTTTTTGGCGAATATAAAATTACACTACATTTCTTATCTATAAGTTTAGTTATATAGGCAAAAGATGAAGAAAATCTATTTTTCCACTTGTGCCGGCCGCAATCCTCGGATTTTGCTCCGTTTTCCTTGTCCGCCGCTATTAAAATTTTTCAATTTTGCTGTTGTTGGTATCAGGATACACAGTTTTGATATCACACCTACTCGGCTTTCAGACGCTGCTTACATCACTTAAGAAGGTTTATTGATCACGTCGATGCCCATTATTGCAACATCAATATTCTCCACCCTACTTTTTCGGTACATTTAGAAGTTACTTAATAACAAAATGCTCAGGTTATGACAATCAAATACTTCCCTTGTCTTCTTATTGACTAGACATTTCCTGTCTTCTACCGTGAATGCGAAACAATAGAGTTCTTCTGTCGATGGCACTATCATGTGATAGGTTGCCCGAGGAAATTTGATGTTCACAACAAATATTAGCCCAAGAAAGTAGTTTAAGGGCTTATATGAAGTTTGAACATCAAATTTCCGAGGGAACCTACCACATAGGGCCTGAGACAATTGTACAACGCTAGATTTTGAGCGAAAATTGCCAAAAACGAGCACAATGCACTGATAGGCGCCCGCTGAGGAGACACTATCACGTCACGTGATCGATTTTGACCAATCGGAGCATGCCAAAATTTAGCATTGTATTATAACAATTAGAAAACGATAGGCCCGGGAAATAACATGACATTACATCATTTGGTAGGCCGTACCTGCATGATGCTCAGTTGTGACTTCTGTATGCTGAGAGATCTGGGCAGGTGGAGAAGACAATTTGCTTGCACTATGTGTTGACCCTTGAAAACTGGATGAGAAATCTGTGAAAAAAACATGCCATACTAATTGATTGTTACAGATAGAATCTTGAAGGAATATCATGGACAAACATGTTCACTGTACAATTTAATGCATAGGTTACCTACACTTGTACGTGTGATAGGATTCTGGCTTTAAAAACGGAACCACTTTACCGTCAAAAATGTTTGCTTCCAACCATGAAATTCCATACAACTTGAATAGAATGAGAAACATTTGAAAAAACGAAGGTCAACAGTTAGTTTTCAGGATATTTTGCAGGTTTTCATAAGGTTTTGAAAGTAACATTTCCGGCCTCCGTAACCCTCTGTTGATCCTCTCTAGTGTTTACGGGACACTGCATTACCCTACCAATTTAGGAAAGGCTGGAAAAGGTACAAATATTGCTAAGCAATGTCATTGGCAGGTTTCATTCCTATTTGTATGAGACAGAATCCATACCATGAACCATGGTGATCATCTTTTCAACAAGGTCTTTGCTCTGTTTGGCCCAGCTGTATTTCTTCTTGTAGTAAGAGCACAGATCTTTAGCCTCCTCAAGTCGACTCTCCCTGTCTTTGTCCCAGATATCCTTGATGGCTGCAGCCCAAACTTTGGGATCTTCTGAGTCAATCACTACTGATGAGCCAAAACGTACTTTCCTTAGGGCTTCTCCAAATCCTGAGTTCTTACTGACCAGCACAGGGAGACCAGCTGAGAGGGCCTCAAGACCTGTCAGCCCGAAGCCCTCTGTTCTGGAAGGCATGAGTACCATATCAACTTCACGGAACAGGTCTTTTAAACGCTCTCGGCTTTCGACGTAACCTCTTACTTTCAGGCAACTAGCAGAAATACCACAATCTTCCAATCGCTTGGCTATTTCCTCGTGTTTTCCATTAAGTGCACCAACAAAAACAAGATGACAGCCAGGTAATGAAGCAACAGCTTTACACGCAATGTCAAACCCTTTTAACGCGAAATCTTCAGCATCACCACGGCCAAACACAAGGATGCAGAAATGTTTTCGCTCTTCAGGAACCTGCTGAACACTCAGAAATTCGTCAAAAACACCAGGAGTAAAGTCAAAAACAGTTTGATGTTTCTGACACCCGCGGAGATAAGAGTGAAATGCCTCCGTCAACTTGGGTCCAACTCCTACAACAAAATCGGACATCTCACACAGTTCCACTTCAATCTTGTGTTTTTCTTCTCCCTTTGAAATTGGATTTGAATAGGATTTAAACATTCCCAGTTCCTCTGGGTCTGTGTGTACGACCTGGACCCACTTGCATTTATGAGAGCGTCTAATAACTTGTGCCTGGCGACCGAGCTTCACCCCATGACCAACAATTACGTCGATTTGCAAATGTTCTGGTGGAAAGCTGAGCCACTCCAGTTCTTCATAACCAGGACACCGTGTTGCCTCGACAATATTTATTTTGTGACGAAGGGCTTCTTTCTTATCCTGCTCGCTGCATTTTGGCAGGAAGAAAGTGATTTCCACATCAGAGAATTTGGCCAGCTCAATGGCTAACTCTCTGTTTATAGTGGAAAGTCCTCCCTTACTTGATCCCCATTCAGAAGCCAAAATGGTGACTTTGATGGGTCCAGAGCCTTGGTCATGTTCGTCATGTTCTTCCTGTACAGCGGATGCCATAGTCAAGCAAGTTCTCTAGACACCTTCAGATTGCCTGGAAAAGAGAAAATTGTATACTGAAAAATAAAATCTTCACATCTGATCACAACTAAAATTGTAGCCTGCGTAGCAAGCGTTTCCGTAAGGCTTTCCGCCCGTTACAGGCGTTTTTCACTTTTTGGCTGCGCAAAAATTGGGGCGAGCGCAACACTGATGTAAGCAACGGGGAGGGGGAGGGGAGGCGAGAAAAGGAAACGCTTGCCCGCAAACCCCATGATTTTGTAAAACGCCCCTTTGACACTTTCGCAGTTGGATAAATTCACAGTGTGACAGCTGGTCAATAAAGCATTTTACGAATAACAGATCACCGGAGGATACAAACTTACTTCCCTCAAAATCAAAACAAACTCTAAACGATCGCTTCAGGATGTGTCGTAATTTCACAGTTAAATTTGGAACTTTATCTCAGCCTGGAAAATCGGGTTTAGTTTCTTCGGAAAACCGTTTCAAAGCGTCGCAAAGAAAGGACTCTTATGGAACAATTCCCGCTGATCTTTGCAGAGCGGTTGGAGTGAAAGTTGTTCAAAACTTAGAGCTATTTCCGGACCGTATGCCTGTGCAATTCTTGTGCTCGAAAAATTCGCAATTTAGGGGCATTATTCGAAGTTATTCGGAGTGCGATAGGTAGCGAGCCTGCTGTTTCCCAAACTCCGTCAAAACAGTCTATCCACTTGTGCATTAAAACGGCTGCTCCAAACTCTATCAAGCAACAGTCCTTGTCGCAAGAATGTTCGTGTAGATTCCTCCGTGTCGGAAAAAGCTTGCCGCAAGTCTTTGAGATCTGCCGTCGGATCAGGACAAAAATGATCTTGAGAGGAACTTCAGGTAAAAGTAGTGATAGTGAGAAGAATTCCCCGATATCGAGAACCAGTTCGTTGTGTTCATGCGGGTCACGCTCAAATGAACATACCTGATTTGATTGACGGATTTATCACTTGGCAATCAACACTACCATGTTGCGCCAATCAGGAAACTCCGTTCGTGGACGAACGGGTTTTTCAAAATCGTGGGCTTTGCGGGCAAGCGTTTCCTTCTTTCCTTTCCCCTCCCCCTCCACGCACTTTTTTGCGCCCGCCCCAATTTTCCCGCCGCCAGAAAAGCGAAAAGTGCATCGAACGTGCGGAAAGCCTTACCGAAACGCTTGCTACGCAGGCTACTAAAATTGCCACAAAAACTTCGATCAAAGACAACCAGAGGGAATGTGACGTTCCAGATTGCATCTACATTCCTCAGTGCCAGGTACATGTAGCTAAACATGATTACAGAAGCAGGAGTTGTTTTTCTTTAATGTCAGATCATAAAAGATCTAAAATGTACAGTAAAGGCTAAGAATAATATCGAGTACTAAAAACAAACTACATGTTACCATTATCCAGGGGGAAGAAATGACGTTTAAGAAGCTTCTTAAAAGACTGAAGTGAGTTGTAGCCTTTACTTTGGGTGGTAAGGGGTAACAGGTCCAGAGAATCTAAAGGATCGCTTACCTAAAGTAAGTTTAGTGCTCGGTTAATCCAAGAGAATTTTTACATCTAGTGTTATATGTGTGAGCTAGTGTGAATACCTGAATTTTTTGTCAAACAGTGGCTTAAACAGTCCAGAGCTAAACTGTATAAGCACTTGTATACCAGGATACGCTTAATGCACGAAAAAAACTATTTCTAGTTGCCCCAAGTCAAAAGTTGCGGTAGCCTGAGGTCCCCAGTTACTGCCACTAAAGCACAGCTTTGAAGTTTAAAAATTAAAATAAATTAACACTGTCTCCTTACATAAGAAATCAAAGAAAAGTAAGAGGCATTTGTTCTAACCCCTGACAACCCTTATCTTAAGCTTATAGCCCTCTTGAGCCCACATTTTACGTAGGCAAATATTTAAACAACTAGATATTAAAGATTACTTTACGTCATTCTTATCTTGTGGTTGCGATAGCAACCAAAGAGATTATGTGACCACATCGATGCATTCCTACGGTTACTTCCATGAGCCAGTCGTGTAGATTTGGTGTTGTTCGTGTGATGTTAGTAATTCCCAGGAGTTACATGTGCCTGTGTCTTGGGCCTTGTCGGACATGTTTTCGTTATTTTTATGCGCTGATGTATCAGATAACTAATGTGATGGGGTTCCCGATTAGAGTGATAACTCGTGTCATTAGTCTATGATTTCAGGCTCAGTAGTATTTAATATGTTGCCATAAAATTTAAGAGAAGTAGCATTAGATTAGTTCATAGCGAACAGCGAAGCATATACACAAACGATAGGAACAGACAATTTCCGGTTTTGATGACTACATAATTAGAGATCTTGTATGGCGCTATGTTTGATTTTGCTGATGCGACTGGAAATTCTTTGTTGGAAAATTCAATTCACCTTTCCTGGCTTCTGTCCATTAGTGATTGTTATTCAAGAGAGACATAAAAAAGGATTGTTTTAACAAAAGAAAACAGGAAACACGAATGGGATAATTTACACTTAATCAAAGATTATCCACAGAAGAATAAAGTTTACGAATTTGCAGTGCTAAAGGTAGGACGTCTGCGATGTACGTGATGTCTGTCTTCGTTTGTGAGGCCGGGGCAGGGGGGGGGGATATTCTGTGAGTTGTTGGGAGGGGTTGTGCCACCGGGACACTGAAACCGGGCCCTTGCCTCAGCAGCGGCACATACCCATACAGCTAATATTATGGGAGTAAGACCCCCGGGCTTTGAAGTGTTTTGCATTCGCAAGTGTGGATCTACTTCGAATGCCTGTTTTGTGTACGTGAGGTCGGGCAGGATATTATTCGCATTGTAGTCCTGTGTTTACTTAGCTGAAGTACACATTTCCACAGCCGCAAACACACGACGGACTTGCCAGTTTGAGATGTTGTACGCAAAAATGACACTGCAAATTTTAGATTCGCTGTTACCGAGAGATAATCCCGAAAAATTTTATGCTGATTTACTCTGACTAGTCTTTTCACTATCGTTATAAACTTGGGCTTTAAATATTGTTTCTTTCACTGTTAATTAAGGATCGAAGTAACGTTAATTTCCACGTTCTGTTTATACAACATCTCAAATTGGCAAGTCCGTCTTGTGTTTGCTGCCGTGGAAATTTGTACTTCAGCTAAGTAAACACAGGACTACAACGTGAATAAAATCCTGCCAGACCTCACGTACACAAAACAGGCATTCCAAGTAGATCCACACTTGCGAATGCAAAACACTTCAAAGCCCGGGGGTTTTACTCCCATAATATTAGCTGTATGGGTTTGTGCCGCTGATAAGGTAAGACTTTCAGTGTCCCGGTGCACACCCCCACCCACCGTCCCACAGAATATCCCCCCAGCCTCACAAATCGTGAGACAGACATCACAGACAGAACGACAGCCGTATATCGTTGATTTTTAGGCTCTGACAGTAGCCATATGACGTCACGTTAGTGACGTCATTGGCTAAAAATCGGAAATTGCGCGGCTTGTTGCTAGCTATCCTTAAAACTGAAAAACTTGAATGAAACTAGTATTAAAATCCAAGTCACAGTGGTGATCAAGGAATTAGAGGATGGATGTAGTAAAATCTTTACAAGATACTAAATGTTATTTCGGGGTTATTCATGGCTCAAAGTGTAAAGCGTATGTTGAGCAAATTTGCATAGTTGACAGCTGTAATTTCAGCCTTAGGAATGTAACGCAACACTTAAAACATCTCGAACCGACCGAAACAGTACCGAAAGATTAACAACAACGGATATGTGACAAAGCATTCTAACAGAGATCTGTTGGATCTACTGGAAAGCGAGCAGGTTTTGTAAAAGCGAGCTGAATTTGAACATTTTCGTACTGTTCGAAGGCAAAGCAAACGAAATTTATTCGGCCGTAGGTTGAGACCCAAAATAAACACGTGAGCTAAAAATAACTTTGTACCGTGGGAAATTTGCAAATGTAAACATACTTTGGTCGATTTGCGAAGCAAAAAGACGAAAAGTATTATAGCCGACTAGATAACAATGCAAGCAACTTCAATCTACAGGGGAAATAAATGTAGTTGCAAAACTATTTCAGTCGTGTTTATAAACGCTAGTTCGAACCGACTTCGAACGACAATTTTGTGGATAAGAAACGCACATTTGATGGCAGAATACTGTTTTGACAATACAATGTCCTAAGAACGTAAGTGGTTGACTGAAACGTCTGAAACCTTACAAATTAAACAAAGTAAAGCGAGTCCTGTGTCACGCAAATCACGCAGAGCGTCAAAACGGCACCCTTTAGAAAGTTGACCGTTTATGAGCACTGAAAAGTATTGGATATTCGCCGGTAGAGGTAAGAAATTAAAAGGTTCAACTGCAACTTGCATTTATTTCGGAAGTAAAATTGTTAACTTTCCACTGATCTTTGCCTAAATTACGTATGCAATATTTTTCGACGGCGGGTTTAAGTTTAAGTTTACTTGTGCGAAACAAAGAGCTTTGTTCGGTTTCTTTACTCCGCGTAGTCACGCTGCTCGATCATTACTAGGTTTTATAGTGGATAACCACAAGATCTTTTTGGTGGGAGGAGTGGGGGGGGGGGGCGGGGCTGAGGGGTTAGGGTGGGACTTACCGGAGGTGTAAAGACCCATAGGTTGTCAGGATAAATTTCACCATACTGTGAAAAAATAAACGTCATTGGCTCTGCGCGCATTGCGTGCCTATGTTTTACCTTGTCACAAATGTGCACAACTAGTTACGTTTGTATGCAAGTGAGCAGAAACTTGGCCGACAACAATACACCACAACTCTGCCTTCCGAATGCTCAGATCTCAGATCTTCTGACTTTCTGAGGAACACGCGACTTCATTATCGCTGTTAGTTCCCAGTCACGTGGACGACGCATTCCGTGTGTAGCTGCACGTGCCACCGAGATCCAAGGCTACGTTTACACGGGACCGGTCCGGAACCGTTCCGAACCGAACCGGACCGGATCGGCTTCTGTTTACATGGAACTGTTTGGAACCGGTCCAGGTGTTTACACGGGACCTTTCTGGAACCGGTCCGGATCGGATCCGATACTGGACCTGCAAAACAGCAGGTCTAGTTTTGGATCTGCCCAGACCGGTTCCAGAACGGTCCCGTGTAAACAGAAGGCCTATCCGGTCCGAAAATCGGACCGGATCCGTTCCGGACCGTTCCGGACCGGTCCCGTGTAAACATAGCCCAAGAGATCCTGCCCAGACATGCAGGAAAATCATTTGCAAGCGCAAGCAGTTATTCCCTCTATTTTATTACGGTATTTATCTGCCTATAGGCTGGAGTTTGGCTTTAACTCAAGCCGACCATTTAAGGGGTATGTTTTCTTGTTGCAAGTCAAGTCGGCTGTGATAATTTTCGTCTCTTTGCTTCGTGAATCGCAAAGCTAAGCGTGCTTATTTGCATAATAATTGTTTACATTTCTAAATTTCCCACGTTATTTTTAGCTCTCGTGTGAACTTGTTTTACGTCTCCACTTTTTAGCCGAATAAATCTCGTTTGCTTTGCCTTCGATCAGTACGAAAGTGTTAAAATTCAGCTCGCACTTTCGAAAACTGCTTGCTTCCCAATCTCGGTAAACAGTTATCTCGCATCCGAATTCAGTGACTCCGCTTGGAAATCAAAACGGGTTCCTTAAAAAGCGAATACATATAATTTGGCTTGGAGATTAAAAGGGAAACGAGTGCAAATATAAACGACATTATGCATGGGAAATCGCGAACCAAGTCGAGTTCATTGTCTTGCCTGCATTTGTTTCAGAAATTTGTATCGCTCGGGCAAGTACACTAGCACAAAACCTGCCAAACCTCAGTCCACAAAAACAGCGCATTCGACGGGTTATTCGATGCAAAATAAAGTAGGTCCTAGTTGATCGAGATCGAATCCAGACACTTCAAGTCCGGGCGAGGTACTCGAAGTTATACGCTATTTTACTTTTTTGTGTGGCACACCCCCACCCCAAAACCCACAGGGTACTCCCCGGGCCTCACAAGCGGAGACAGACATCGTTTGCTCACCAATGTGACGTCACCGGTTAAACATAGGCTCGCAATGCGCGCAGAGCCGACGTTTCGTTTCACAACATGGTGAAATTTATCACGACAACCTATGTGTTTTACCCACCCTAAACCCTTAACCCGCCATCCCCAGCAACTCTCTCCCCCCCCCCCCCCCACCCATAAAATTGCGGTTATCCAGCATAAAACCGGGTAACGAGTAGCGTAATTACGTGGCAGTTAAATATAGCGTGGCATTAAAAACTCTTCGTTTTCCTTTCCTTGAAAGTCAACATAAATTAAACGAGTATAACTTAAACTCGCTTTCGAAAAAAAATGCATGCATAGGCAAAAACAATCAGAGGAATTTTAATAATCTTACTTCAGGAAATAAAATGTAAGCAGCAGTTGTTGCAGAGATTATGGACAGTCAACATTCGATGGGGTTTTGTGACATTCCGCATGATTTGCGTGACACGTGTCTCCCTTCTCGGCTTCTGCTGTTTGTCAAAACAGCAATCTTTCATCAAATGTACGTTTCCTGTATCCACAAAGTTTTCATTCGAAATCGCTTAAAACTAACGTTCATGAACACGATTGTTACCGCAGACAGTATTATTTTCCTGTAGACTGAAGCCGTCAGAAATACCTTCTCACTTTGTAGCGTGCCTAACAAACTCCCAATGTATTTTCCCACAGTGAAATCTATAAATAGAAACAAGCTCGCGTCTCAGCTAGTAGCCGAATAAAGTCAATAAATACGTGGTGTTGAAATTCGTTTGCTTTTTCGCCTTCAAACAGTACGAAAATGTTTAAATTTAACTCGCTATTCCAAAACCTGCTTGCTTCCCAGTGTCAGTAAACATTTGTCTCGTATTCGAATTGACTCAGACAAGCTGGTTGGAAATCACAATATTCTGCTGCAAAGACTAAGTCTGCGTTCAGTGCTGTCCCGGTTCGTCTTGTGTATAATTCCTGATGTGCTTGTTCGGGAAATTATATCACGCAGTACTGCAACGCAGATAAAATCCTGCCAAACCTTAAGTCACAAAACAGCGCATTCGAAGCAAAATTCGCTCGCGATCAAAGGCACTTACAGCCTGGGGGAAGTTCTTCCACTTTTACGCCATAGGGGTATTTGCCGCTGTGTATGGCACAGGGCAAGGATTTTTAGAGTCCCAACAGCTCACCTCCACCCAAAAACTCACACAGTTGCCCCCCACCCGGGCTGGGCATGGGAAGCGATGCAAAGGAGCTACTCCCATCTGTGAGTTGAATGCTGGGAGCTCAAGCGATCGGTGTTTCTGAGAGAGGACACTGGGAACGAGGTTGAAGACAAACAGCGTTCATTTTCTAGACCATAGCATTCTCATCGGCTAAAAATGGTGCAGTAAAATTATATTCAAAATTTTGGATCGCGTGATTTCTCAAGAAAAATAATAAAATGGGTTATAATTAGAGCTCAGTTTAGCTGGTTTTCAAGGGTCTGGGCTAATAATGTGGTTTTTCCGACCACATCAGTTGCAGATTCGTTATATTTATCAATTTATGTACACGTAGAATCTATGCTCTCAAGATCCTAAAAAAACTAACAAACAAACATTAGCAAAAAAGCATAAACAGCTGTGAGATCTCCGGTCCATGGGTTGGTTATTGAATTGTTTTATCATCATGCTTCAGGCATTGTAATCAGACTCTTCTAATTACTATTATAATGAAAGCTATGTAAATGTAGGCACACCCTCCCCCTTTGGAATCAGTTTTTTTAATAACCTCCCCCTCCCCTTTTTCTCCTCAATTTAGAAGGCAGTACAATGTCTCTTTCTTTCTCTATATTTATTATAGCCTGTGAACAGGTTCTCTGGTTGGGGAAAGAGCAAAGAAAACAAAAAAAAGCAAAGGGCGGAGCCTGTTCACAAGCTATATTCATTATATTAATTAAAGCCCTATTAAGACCCTGTCATCTACTAAGCTGATTCCTTCTTGCAAGACACACCCCCTTTGGAAGTCACCCCCAGCTTAGTGGTTGGTAGGGATCAAGATTTCATTTCTGTCAGACCAGTATAAATTAAGTGTCATTTGGTTTGGAAGGAAAGTATGACCTAAATGTGTCATCGAGTTATTTTGTGAAACAATGAAAACACAACTTGTTTTTGTTAATTAGCGGAGTAATCAACGTTTAGAAAAACTAATTTGAGTTTCTCAGAAATTCAGGATTTGAAATAGCAGAGCAGCAAATAACTGGTGGTCATTGGACAATGTCCAACTAAAATCGGCCCATGTCTGACAAAATCTTAACTTTGGTTGGACATTACATGTCCGGATGAATTTCTTTTACCAAATAATGAGTAAATAATGGTAAAAAATAATTATTTCAAAAAGACTTCCACTCAAAAATAATAATAATAAATATCCGGCCACATTTCTGTTTTGTCCAACCAAAAGGGAGACTAATGGTCTTTCAAGAAAGAAAAATTATTTGCAGCCCTGAATAGCCATTTCTCTCTAATATCACGCCTCAGTGCATTAATAATACTTTTTTTAACTTCTGTGTGCCCAAAATGAATGAAGCCAACCATGGGGCTAAAATGCACAAGTTTATAAAACTGTTTTCAATATCATCTACATACACTTACATACCATGCTCCTCAGGTGCTCTAAAAGACACTGTGATTCCTCCCATCATTATCATCTGCAGCTCATAATCTGGCTAGAAATGTGAGTTTCAGTTAGTTAAATATATGAGACAAAAGATCAACACAATATGAAATATAATTTTCTTCACTGCATAAACCTCAGGGGATTACAGTAAGATCACAATTCAGACATACTGGGAATCAAACATTTAAGCCTCCACATAATACATGTATGAGACACAAGATTGCCACAACATTAAATATTTTCATGAATTAGCCTCAACTGCATGCCATCTATACATGCATACACCTGATCAAAAAAAACATTGACTGGTAAAAAGTATAAACTATGAACAATGCGACACTATGGAATTCTGGGAAAACAGCTTGGCAAGCTTGTTACAACATTCCGTTTCTTCACATTCAAGGTATTTTTTAATTCATGGAGGGATTTTGGAGTGTATCTTTATTTTTTGCATGCCATTTTGATGTGCACGATGTCTGAGAATCAAAGCAGGTTCTTCCCCTTCCCAGTAATCCACTGGGTTGTATAGTTCATGGTTTATGCTTTTTTACCCAACAAAGTTTCTTCAATTAGGTGTATATATATATATATATATATATATATATAGAGGGTCACAATAGCTAGGATCACTTTTCCAACATATACAAACATTATCAGGTACATATAATATATGTATGAGACATAAGATCACTACAATATTAAATATTTCCACATGTTAGCCTCAATTGCTTGCCATTTATATGTGTAGATATATGTATAGAGGGTCACAATAGCTAGGATCACATATCAGACATACTGGGAATCAAACATTATCCTACATATAATAAATGTATGAGACATAAGATCACCACAATATTAAATATTTCCACATGTTAGCCTCAATTGCATGCCATTTATACGTGTATATTTAACAATTATTCTACGAGGGCGCGCTGGATATCGAATGATAGATAACCAACGAGGCGCGTAGCACCGAGTTGGTTATAATCATTTGATATCCAGCAAGCCCGAGTAGAATAATTGTTTTATTAAAAACTTAACCATTATTAAAAAAAAAATCAGAAAGAACGGGAAAAATGAGAAAAGAAATTTAAGTGGAACAAGAATCGATCACATGACTGAACGAAAAAGGCGCCAAAACCTTGGGAAGT
>OZ034977.1:41221486-41271486 GCA_964030785.1 Siderastrea siderea | reverse complement strand
CTACTACTATTATGATATGAAATAAAAAATCTGGGCAATTCAGGCTCGTGCTGACAAAAACAAAAATTTGCGGGCCAGTGTTGCCAAAATTTGCATAATCTGCATTACAGGAAAAACTGTAATGGAAGCACTACTTGAAATATGACGAATCGTTTACCGTAACTATTTTCAGATGGTCTTTCTACCAGATCATGCATTCGCTGGTATCTTCATTTATCTTTCTGAAGAATTATGAACAAATTTGGAAAATTGTTGGTGAAACTAGAGTGCAGTAGGTGATCATACTTTACCAGATGTCTATACTCTGCAGCTCCAATAGCCTTTCTTTGTTATTTGCAGTTTCTTTGGGAAAATACTAAGGTTATCGTAAATCCAAATAGTTTCTATTACAAATCATTAAAGCTGACGTACGCATATAAACTGAGAGCTAAAATGGCCGTGTATAATCACTGTAAAGTAAGGAACACAAAAGTACCACTCAAAATAATCCAGTCACGCAACATCACTGCACGTTCATACAAACGTGATATTTTCTTCAATGAAAATCTTTTCCTCCAAAATGTGAAAGAGCTCTCAGCAATCTTGCAAAAGTAAAACCAAACAATCTTTCTTGAGGTATTGATATCTCTTAGATATACAGCCGCATTAATAACTCATAAATACATCCCCCTTTCAGGACATCTGTGGTTTGCGTTATTTTAAACATTTATACAAGTGTGATAATTGATAGAAACAGCACATATTTTGACAAATATGTACAAATCATAATAATAATGCACTTTTGCTTCCTGGCTGAAACAGCGACATTTCAAAAAGTCGCCCAGAATCTTAGTAGCCATGTGAAAAGAGCGATCGAGTCACGTACACAGCAACATACTAGTGTACGTCGTAGTTTTCTTTTCTCGAAGCGGAAAGGTGTCATATCTATACAAAACTAATTCTAGACTTGCCTGTCAGAATTTTCGTCCTAGTAGAATATCAGCTGCACATGACAGTATGCCCCCAAACACGGGGATGCGTACGGTATTCGCTGGAGAACTAGCAAATGCATGCATAAAACAGCAACCAATGTAGGAGACTGCCTTTAAAAACTGCCATAAGTAGTCTGACAAATTGACAAAAAGTATTCACGTGACACCAGTCACGTAACAGCTTGTGTAGAACTTTTAAAACTTCTTCTCCTTCTCTTTAGGTTTAGGTAGAAACAGTGTAAGCCCAAAACAATGCAAAAATAGATTGAAGGAATGTTTTAGTTCATTCTTTGTGTGTCTTCATGAAGACTGCAGTAGTTTAACTGCAGTAACTAAAATCCTCTAAATTGAGCTCGCCCAAATTATTCATTTCATTCATTTCATTATGCAAATTTTGGCAACACTGGTTCGTGAGTTTTTGTTTTTGTGAGTGCGAGCCTGAATCGCCCAGATTTTTTATTTTATATCCTTATGGTAGTAGGGCCAAACTTTATCACAGTATTTATTTCAATTCGATATTAGACATACCAGACCAATTTTAAGCCTCTAAAGTTACCCAATTTTTGCCTTTTCCCGAGGTGCGCAAAATGCCTTTGTTTCAAAGAACCACCAAACCATTTAAATAAAGCAAAACTCCAAGCAATTCCCATTGATAGAAAGTGGAAGAGTGTTGCTGTCATTTAAAACTAAAATTGTTTTCTGGCATTGCAAATTGTTTAAAAGAAAACGCATTCAATTTGTTTAATTTTAAGCCTGATTATTGCGTAATAAATTATGCAAAACTGTTTTTCCGAAGGTTTAAGTAATATTTTTGAAGATCGCTCCCCAAAAGTGTTCTTCTGGCAAGTTATCAGGATTTTCGATTTTCTGAGCTTGTCCACCGATTCTCGCTATTTACAGTCAGAGCCTCTTAAGATCCTATAGGATCCTCCATGTAAACAGGATCCTAGAAAATGTTTAGCAGGATTTACAGGAGCCTGAGTAGGATCCTATAAAACATGGTTAGGATGCATTGCCATTTAGGATCCTGGGTAGGATCCTATGTGATCCTGTGTGAATCCTGTAGGATCCTGTATAGGATTTCTACCAGGGTTGCTGCATTCTTCAGTGTTTAATTTTAATAACATCAGAACATATCCACGCTTAAAGCTATTAGCTTTAATTGTATGTAACCTCTCATATCAACATCTCAAAAAATTACTTCGTAATTGATTAGCTCTTAGTGGTAAAAATGTAACAGCTGAACAGAATCAAAACAAGACGAGTCTTAAAGGCCATTTAATCTGACTGTTGTGACCCACCAGGTGACCTCCAGGTCAAAAACCCTTTGCCCATCCCCTCCTGATGAAGAGTGTGATTTCACAACGTAGTAATAAATTTATAAACATAGAGTGAATCAGTTACATCATCTTTCAAAAGTGGCAACTCAAGTTTACTACCATCCTCTCAATTTGGATACTTGAATATATGAATAGCAGGGCACAGAAATCAAAGACAAAAAATCGCCCTAAAATCTAAAGAACACAACAGACAATTAATTTTCTCATGTAACAGGGTCCGAAATTAACCAAGTGGCGACTGAAATTTTTTTTTCAGTCGCCAGATGGAAAATTCTGGTCGCCAAAAAGTGTCCGTAAAATTGTTGCTTCACAGCGAAACACGAAGCTTTTAAAGACATTTCTTCGCTCAAAACATAATCTTACTCGTGAACGATCGCACGAGTCAGACTGCCATGAAAAAAAGGCGATCGTGTAGCTTACATTGTAGTTGAAAAGGAGTTTTTGTTAAAATAATAGATAGCTCTCTTAGTTTGAAGACTGAACATGACGCCACTTCTTCTGACTGTAAAGCGTTATCGAAAATTTGTAGAGCGTTTCGTTGAATATTCAATGGCGAAAGGAAAACCTGTGTTTATACGATGCGCCCACGGTATGGTTGTCAGATGAAACTGCTGAAAACATGGCGGCCGCTAAATGTCGATTACATTGCATTGATTGCAACTGTTGTGGAGGTCATTTAACAGGAATCTTACCTTCGTTTTTGATCTAAATTATTTTCTATGGAGATTAAAAACTTCGAAAAGACAAGGGGTAAGTTTCTGCTGGAAATCAAACGCGAATTTTTCCATTTAAAACTTAATGAAAACACTCCCGACCCCCCCCACCTTTAGGTGACTGACAAAAGTGCAACCCTCCCCTCACTACTACATGGTATGTTCCATGCTGTAGAAACCTTAGAACGTTTCGCTTGTGAATGCAAAGTGTTTGAATATGAATATATCTCGATATTGAATGTGTGCACGCTGAAACAAAGAAAATGCGAACAATCAGTGTGGGATATTTACGTTTTATAGCTGAAGTTTGAATATGGAAGTATTTGAGTATTATAAAAGTTTTGAACGTAAAATATCTAAGGGAAAATACACGCGCTTCTTCCTCCGACTAGCCGGCATTGCTGTTGGTTATTTTAACAGAAAGGTTTATTTGTTTAGCATGCGAAATCTGCCTCTCAAAAACAAATATTTCCTACATTTCCGACAGGGTAAAGCGCATTGTTGGATCAACTAGTAACTCTTCAGAACTAAACGACTCAGGAGATCAGGCAGCGGCGGCCAACAGCAAGAAGCTGAAGAAACGATACCTGAGTCAAGTACTTCTCGATACGGATGCAAAAGGACACGAGTCCTCCGAGGAAAACTATGTGCCATGGCATAATATACATGTACAAATGCAACCTAGTACCTATAATAAAACACCAAATTAAATCAAAGTAGGTGAAAAGAAAAACTTAATCTGTAAGAAAAATGGAAAGCATCATCACAAAAATTCTCATTAAAAAATTCCAGAAAAGATGTGTGACCCTCCCTTGAATAGCTCACATGAGGTATGGCCCTCCCCTTTTGGTGTTCACATTCACTGATGACCCTCCCCTCTGAGGCCCCAGCCCTCCCTCCCAAGAAAAAACGTACCTTCCCTTATTATCAGTCGTGTTGTCATCGCAACAGTTTTTAGTCCAATTAAACATATCAAAATATAGCCTTTTTTAGTTAGACTTGCATCTTGCCAAATTTGGCGGCCCAGTCGTCAGTGGTTTGAACATATTAACGTTGAATAACGCATACATTGTAGGTACAAGAAAACTGTGTTCGGCTACCTTAATGGAGCATCGGTCTAGCTTCTTAAAGATGGAATTCGTAACCAGCTTGAAGATTACCGTGTAGACTTGTGTCAAAAAACAGCTCTGATAAAAACTTACCTCGAGTACAAAACAGCACTAATATAAAGCAGGTTTCTCCCTTCAATTGCGAAGTCAGTCTTTGAATCTGTGTACTTCCGCCTCAGTGAAATTGTGGAGGCAGCGCGCTCTCGATTTCCCTAATCCTGGATGCTTAGATCATTATTCAGGGTGAAAAATCCCAATTTAACCAAGGAACAGCTAAAACATTCCAAGCCAGCACACGAGAAACTAAAACTCAAGCTCAAATTGTCTTGCTTTATGCAAAATCATCCAGACATCAAGGACATCGCCAAACTTTCACACCCACACTGCACTCTGGAATGTAGGCAAGCGAAATGTAAGCTTACTTTTAAAGAGATAAGCCGCTGACCGAAAATTACATATATGTTATTCACCGGCCGGGAGGTCCGTACAGGGAGGCCTTGGGCCGTACTCAAGACTGAGGGCACAGTTTTTCCCTATACGGACCTCCCGGCCGGTGAATAACGTGTTTATTTTTTTCTGAAATTTTGGAGGTGGCACGAGGCGAATTGGTTTGAGAACTGTTTGTAAACAGTCCACCTACGTGAGCTAGTTCTCACGATCAAAGTTAGAATTATTAAGCTTATGAAAAAGAGGCTCTAGCAAACCGTAGGGATAAAGACAAAATTTTGGATTTATCAACTGAGTTGATAAGGTAAATTGGCAAATTTGCTCTGTCGAAGGGCTAACGCTCGAAACGTCAGCTTTCAATCTCTTTACGGTGGCTAATTTACCTTATCAACTCAGTTGATAAATCCAAAATTTTGTGTTTCACGTCCCCACCGACGCAGCACCACAGTTTCTTTAGAAACCTAACCCCCTTGCTTGTTCGTAGGGTTAAAGGATAGACTAACGATAAAATAGAACTAAAAATATATCATAAAACAATAAGCGTTAAGAACAAACCCCGACGTCTCATAGCAAGAATAAAGAAATAAGCTTTGTCTTGTTCAAAATGAGATCACTTGATTAAATTTGGGTTTCAGTACCGAAAGACCTTTAAAACAAGTAAGATTTTTAGTGAAAACTAAGACTTGCACTCCACAAACTCCACTGCATAGGTTAGTATTTTAAACATTTTTGTTCGTTCTTGGTCAAGATTTTCGCAAATCGATACTTGACCATACTTTGAGAAAAGTAAACTGTATAAAAAACCTGTTGACATGCAGCAGTTCTTGTCGAAGACACAGCGTTACGAGGTTTCTTGTTTGACAATTTTAGCTAACAATCATTAATAATCATGAAAAAGGACGCTGACCATGGCGGCGTAAGGAGCTTTGTGAACCCGCTCGCGAAAAAACCTCTTTTTATTTGCAAGACTGGATGGCAAACCAGTTTGTGAACGACTTCAGTAAAAGGAGAAACAGAACGCCGAACAGCTCTACTAGCGAAAGTGAGTCACCCGAGTCTAAAAGATCCAAAAATCTAGAGGAATGTGTTGAAGAAAACGAAGATGGCGACGTGATCATCGACGCCCTAGAGATGACGGGTGAGATTGCTGGAACCCTCAAAGGAATTTTGGAAAAGCTGCAAAAGCTAGACACTATCGAAAGTAGTGTTAAAAGAATCGAAACTACGATGGAAAATCTCGAATTAAGAATAGCGAACCTCGAAACCTTTGAACAAACAGCTACGACAGATATCGAACACCTTAAAGAGAGCGTCACGCAGAATGAAAACAAATGCATCGACCACCAGAAGCGCTGCGAGAAAAAGCGAAAGAAAATCAAAGATATGTTAGCAGAACTGGACCACAAAGAACAAGAAATTAACAACAAACTGAAAGAGCTAACGACCAAAGATCTGTACCTGGAAGCCTATTCGAGGCGGGAGAACATTAAATTCAACTACATCCCTGAGACACCTTCAAGCGGGGAGAACGGTGAGAATACTGAAGCAGTCCTCAGAGCCTTTCTCGAAAAAGAATTAGGATATGCTGATGGAAGCACGGTCGAAATCCAACGGGTTCACCGACTAGGGAAGATAAGAAATGAAACCCCGCGTCCAATCTTAGCAAGATTCCTTAGATCTAAAGATGTGGAAAAGATTCTCTCGCTTGGTTCCCGCCTGAAGGGTACAAACTTTCAAATGTTCCGCGATCTACCACAAGAACTTGTGGATAGGAGGAGAGCACAGATGGAAAATTACAAGCACGCAAAAAGAAACGGAATTCCAGTATCCTTTAGTCGATCGAAACCAGATCAGTTATATATTAGAGGAAAACTCTTCCCACCAGGCCAGATTCTACGCTCTGACGGATAACTGTTTACTATGATTTAGTTTATTGGACACTACCAAATCGGTTCGAACTGTGTTAGCCTCCAGTATAAATTTTTTATACTGCTTAAAAGCGAGTGGGGCAAAACAAAGCTTAAACCAAACGAACACTGTATTGTTCGCTAGCTACTTTTTTATTTATTTACTTTCTTGTTTGTTTTAGTTTCGCTTACTGTGTTAGGTTTTCTTTAATTGTTCGCTTTATCTTGAGTTTTAATTATCACCCATTCAGGAAATATGACACAAATACCTTCGGAGCTAAAGACTTATCTAACTTTAATGTTACTGGTGCTCTAGTTCAGCGATTTTCAGATTTAATTTTTTTTGGAAAAATTTTTCTGTTTGATCGGATGTGTGCTGTACACGCAAGAAGAAATATGCAAATTTTAAACCCAAAATCTGCTGCTTTGGAATTATGACAACTCCGACACCTCTTTATGAATAGTCCTATTGATATCAAATGTCTGTCAGTGAACATTAGAGGTTTGAACAAAACACTTAAGCGTCGTTCTGTCTTTAGGTGGCTACATCGTCAAAATTGTTCTTTTGTTTTCCTGCAAGAAACCTATAGCTTAAAAGAATGTGAAAATGTTTGGCAGGCAGAATGGGGCGGAGAGGTGTTTTTTAGCCACGGCACAAATCATAGTAAGGGCACTATGATTCTTATCAATCCTAAAATAAAATGTAATGTCCAAAAGAAAATTTGTGACAAAAACGGGAGATACATTATATTAGATATAGCGGTCGCGGACACTCGTTTTGTTCTTGTCAACATCTACGCTCCAAATGACGTTAAGCAACAAGTCGCCTTTTTCAAAGAGCTTCAAGGACACCTCCAAGAATTCTCTGAAGAAACAATGATAATGGGTGGTGATTTTAATTGCACAATGACGGATAAAGACAAAAAAGGTGGTAATCCAAGCAACCGAAAACACGAGGTAGTCGAAGAAATCAACAAAATATGCACTCTTTACGACATAAATGACATTTGGCGGTCTCTAAACCCAGAAGCAGAGGAATATACGTGGAGAAATAAATCATTTAAAATTCAATGCCGCCTTGACTTTTTCCTTATTTCTAAAAAACTAAATGCTCTAACCGAAGATTGTAAAATTATATACGCACCCGAAACAGATCATTCAGCAACACTGATACACGTAAAATCCAATGAGCTGAGGCATAAAAAAGGTCCCGGCTTCTGGAAATTTAACCAATCGCTTCTTAAAGATGAAATCTATGTCTCTAGATTGCGTGCTGAAATTCCCAACTTCAGAAAAAAATATAACAACGTCGAAGACTTAACACTCAAATGGGATTTAATTAAGATGGAAATAAGAGGTTTTACGATTAAATACTCGAAAAATAAAGCAAGGAAAAGAAAATCGGCAGAAATTCACCTCCAAAACCAAATCAACGAACTCTACAAAAAGGCTGAAAAACAACCAAATAACAAACAAATCATTAACGAGATCTATCATGCTAGATCCCGCTTAAAAATTATCATGCAGCATAAGACAAATGGTACGATTCTTAGAAGCAAAGTCAGGTGGCATGAGCACGGGGAACGAAATACGAGATATTTCTATGGCCTAGAAAAACGAAATTATGAAAAAAAGACAACCACAAAATTGAAACTCTCAGACGGCAGTTTCACCAACGACCAATCCAAAATTCTACAGGAACAAATGCGCTTTTATAAAACCCTCTATACATCAAATAAGCAAAGATCTTCGACTTTAAGCGATCCTCTCTGCAATTTCAAAGAAAACATCATTCCGTTAGAGAATGACGACATGTTATCGTGCGAAGGAAAAGTGACACAAGAGGAATGCTTAAAAGCGTTAAACGAGTTCAAAAATGAAAAATCGCCAGGTACAGATGGGCTACAAGCAGAATTCTACAAACACTTCTGGGAAGAACTGCACACTGATATGTTACAATGTTTTGATTACGCCTATGATAGCGGTAAACTATCGATATCTCAAAGACGGGGAATTATAACACTCATCCCGAAACCGAACAAAGATACTACTGTACTCGATAACCTCAGACCAATATCGCTTCTAAATACTGATTATAAAATATTAACGAAAGTCATTGCAAAACGGTTAGAAAAAGTACTTCCAAGAATAATTAATCCCGATCAGACCGGCTACATCAAAAACCGGTACATTGGTGAAAATGTTCGTTTAATTTCCGACATCATGAACTACACAGAAGAAAACAATATTCCTGGAATCGCCCTATTTATAGACTTCAGAAAAGCCTTCGATACCATTGAAAGGGACTTTATTAACAACTGCCTTGAAAAATTCAATTTCGGGCCGAACATCAAAAACTGGGTTAAAATTTTATACAACAATGTTTCCAGCTGCGTTCTTAACAATGGATTTGGATCGGAATTCTTTCCAGTGGAACGAGGTGTTAGACAAGGTTGTCCGTTGTCCGGACTATTGTTCGTAATTGGCATAGAAATACTCGGAAGAGCAATTAAAAACGATACCGGCATAAAAGGCATTAAGGTAGGTGAGAAAGAAATTAAAGTCTCCCTATACGCAGATGATACCACTGTTTTTGTTCGGGATCTGGATTCTGTTGACCACTTGCTAACTCTACTTGATAAGTTCAAAAACCTCTCCGGTTTAGAAATTAACACAACAAAGTCTGAGGGAATGTGGCTTGGTCGATGGAAAAATAAAACCGAGACTCCCTTTGGCTTTCGTTGGCCGCGGGACCCAATAAAAGCTCTTGGTATCTTCTTTTCGTATGACACAAATAAAACCAACGAGTTAAACTTCGCAGAGAAAATCCGAAACTTAGAAAAGACGCTTAATAGTTGGAAGAGAAGAAACTTAACACTGTACGGGAAAATAAACATTGTTAAAACTTTCGGGCTTTCAAAATTAATCTACAATGCATCTGTTCTTGTTATCCCAGAAAAATATATCAAAGAAATCGAGAAGTTGATTTTTGACTTTATTTGGGATGGAAAGCCTGCAAAGATAAAAAAATCAACTATCATTGGTGAAAAAAAACACGGCGGTCTTAAAATGACTGACTTTAACATCATGAATAAAGCTTTAAAGGTTGCTTGGATACCACGTTTGCAAACCAATACTGATGCGTCCTGGAAAATAACCCCTGAGATAGCATTAGAACATCATGGAGGACTCTCTTTTCTAACACACTGCGATTATGATATTAACTTACTGAAACTTAACCGCCTCCCAAGCTTCTACCACGAAGTCTTAAAACATTGGCAGAGCACAAAACAGACCTTTCAGAACAACACATCGCTACATAACGAAATAATTTGGAACAACCGCAATTTAAAAATTGAGGGTAAAACACCGTTTTACAAAAATTGGTTCGAAAAAAATATTCTACGTATTAAAGACCTTCTCCAAAATGACGGTAGTTTCCTTTCTTTTAAACAATTCTCTGAGAAATTTCATCTTGAAACACCTTTTACTTTATATTTTGGATTGATCAATTCCATTCCGAATGACTGGAAAGTAAAAATTAAAAGAACTCCCCGGGAAACAGCAGAAAAGGGAAATCATAAAACAAACATAATTTCTACCAAAAACGTCTACTCTGCTATGTTAAAAAAGGTTTTTTTACCCCCAACCGCTGAAAGCAAAATTTTGAGGTATGGTGTTAACCGAGCAATCTTAAACAAAGTTTACGAATTACCCTTCCAGATAAAAAATGACATAAAGATATCAATGTTTCAATATAAACTTATTCATAATATCCTTCCAACAAAAGTTAGCCTTTTCAAAGCCAAAATATCGGATAGTGATTTATGCCCTCAATGTCTCACTGACAGACATTCTTTAGATCACATGTTCTTACACTGCTCTTCAACTTTATTATTTTGGAATTTATTTCAAAACTGGTGGTACAGCAAAACTAAAGAAAAGATCACATTATCAAACAGTATGATTTTATATGGAATTCTTGACAAAAGGATGCACTCGTACTCCTTAAACTACACGCTTCTTATTGCGAAATACTCCATTTTCTGTAAATGTTTACACGACGAAAAACTATGCTTCGAAAGTTTTCTGTCACTCATAAAAGAAAAACTTAATATACAAAGAGAAATTGCAATCCAAAATAACAAACTGCCTGAATGCAAAGAAATATATGGAAATCTTCTGTAGTTTTTTTTTTTTTTAATACTACTATTTCTATGTTTTCTTCAGCTTAGACCCTTGTATAAGTAAGTTTAGCGATAAATGTATGCACTGTTATGTAAAAGTAATTGTAACGCACGTCAATACCTTCATTATTTTATTTATTTATTTATTTTTTTTGCGTCTTGTTAGTTCATTGTTATTTTCTTGTACTGTAAGCACTAACACCAATAAAGCTTTTTATTGCCAAAAAAAAAAAAAAAAAAAAAAAAAATCATTAATAATCATATTGTCTTGAATGAAGCTAAATGGGACAAGATTAGAAAAGAGATCTCGAAGGAAAATAACGAAATTTGAAGCGAGAAACGGAAGTCAAAAGACTATCTTGCAGTTAAATGGTGTGTCAATAAGAAAACTACAACTCGTAAAAAGCAAGCCAGCTAAATTTTCTCAACAAAAACACAGGAATACTCGCCTTTTTCGGAGAATAACCAGACCTTTTATTCCATTGCTGATTTTTCCTTTCCACTTTACAACGGTTACTGATTGAGAGAAAAATTGCATTTTAAGAAGAAAAATCCAACGTTTTGTTGTGCGGGAGTAAAATGATTTCACTTCAAGTTTTCGCGCAGATTGGAGCGGTCCGTCAGGGACGGCGGAGCCGGGGGGGTTGAGAAGGATGACATTTTATTTTGTTTTAGTATATGTAGTTATTCGAGAAAATACATAAGAGTATTTGCCAGATGAAACTAGTGTTTTGTTATTGCTTGATTAAGTCACAAGAATTTACAAAGCTACAACTTTATACAAACCTCGTCGGAAACTTTTCGCGTTTACGTATTTTTAACATTTTCTCAGCGTGTGCTTCCTTCCCACAGACGGGAAGCTTGTGTCAAAAAACCGCAGGTTAGCGTAGGAGAACGGAAGGCTGAGAAATAACCTCCAAAATATTGCTGTAAGCACTAAAAGTACCTTTCATTTTACGCTTTATCCAGGCTAATTATTTCAAGAAGTATCTCGCGGAGAATGCTGTAAATACGATTTCCGAGACTCTAGATTTCGGATTTCGGATTTCGGAAATCGTCGGACATCTTCGGATATTATCGGTCCCCTACGAAAAATCTTGACGTTCTCAGGATAAAAATGTCACGCCTATGAATCACAAAAAGTTGGCAGGTATACAACATAAAATGAAAAGTAAATGACACATTTCTAATGACATAAATTCCCATTTCAAAAAGGAATTTCTTTGACCGTAATGCTCAAAATCATGTACCTTAAACCCTTTAAAAAACTTCACTTACTCGATTGTGTTTCAGAACAGGACAAGCTCTCTGCCGTCAAGAAAACATGAAGTCCTCGCAGGCAAATTTCGTAGCTTTTCGCCTTCTACCAATAAGACACCTGAGAAATCTTTTGAACTTCCTCTTTTTCTATTTCTAGATATTAGATATTTTGTCTCAAGTTTTAAACTTCAATTCTGTCGAACTGAATCGTTTTACTAAACTAGCTAAGCTTTTTTTAAAAAAGGAACTCTTTTTCAAAGGCGACGGTGGTCATGTGATTTCCCGCCAAGAAAAACACCGGTTGCCCAAAAGCACCGCGCGATTTCCCGCCAAGAAAAGATGGCCTTCTCCATCCCCCCCTGTCGGGTTGTCTTGGGTCTCCCCTCCCCCTCCCCCAGAGTCTGTACGGCGTACGTTGAACCAAATTTTCTTATCCATGGTGCTTCGCGCGCGGAAACGACCTATGAGGAGCTCTAATAAGGAGCTAAGTCAAGTTGAAGCAAAGGAAATAGGAGGTGTCTGCAAGCAGGCTACGACGCACGTTACAATAGTATAAACGCGAGGTTTCGGACCGGGGAAGTGTGTGGGGGGGGGGGGGCTGACGTGGCAACACTGGATGTTTTGCCGTAACTGTCTTTCATCAGTTCGCAAAATATTGCTTTGCTACGTTCTGCTGCAGGTAACCTTTAATGATTTTTTTATTGATAACTTGATTTCTTATCCTTGTTCTTAGACTTAGCTATCAGAACTTTCAGGGGTGGGAAAAGAAAGAATCGACATTCAAGGAGCCGCTTTTCCTACAGGTTTGTTCATCGCGTGACACTTATATTTGCATGATCAGTCACACAGTCTTAACAAGTAACAAGGTTGTAGTGGTTACAAACAAGACTGCAAGGCTGATCGTACTACGTGAAAAGTAGACTTTGCAAGACACCCACACGACTAGAACCGATACAGGAGGATTGCAACCGCGGACAGCTGTTTCGTCCTTATAGAGACTTATAAGGACGAAACAGCTGTCCGCGGTTGCAATCCTCCTGTATCGGTTCTAGTCGTGTGGGTGTCTTGCAAAGTCTACTTTTCACGTAGTACGATCAGCCTTGCAGTCTTGTTTGTAATTTCATTTTATTTGCTGATCAGATCTCTCAGCAGATCCTACGAATTACAGCATTATCGTTTGCGGTCCCTTGCTGTTTTAGTCTCACTTTTACGTATTTTTGGACCGTAGATCTTTTCAGATCCGATATGCTGTGCTTTTATTTAGCATGGTTTTGTCCATGCGCTTAAATGTTTTGGAATGGCCGTGCCTTCCACATTTAAGTTATTTTGCTTTGCGAGACACCTTCGTGACACTTTGGATTTCCTGTCCCCCGAAGCACGTGATGTGGCAGCGCGTGATTCGGGGGACGGGTGAGTTCAAAGTACGGAACTTGATACAGGGTACGGGTTGGAAAATATATTTGCGTTGGCTCTCTGAGCTGGCGTTATTTATATTTGCTACACCGCGCTGATGAGTCTCTATAAGGACGAAACAGCTGTCCGCGGTTGCAATCCTCCTGTATCGGTTCTAGTCGTGTGGGTGTCTTGCAAAGTCTACTTTTCACGTAGTACGATCAGCCTTGCAGTCTTGCTTGTAATTTCATTTTATTTGCTGATCAGATCTCTCAGCAGATCCTACGAATTACAGCATTATCGTTTGCGGTCCCTTGCTGTTTTAGTCTCACTTTGTAGTGGTTAGCATGTAAATAATGAGTAAACTCAAAAAAGATTTTTTTTTGAACTGAGACCTTATAATTTTTCTTGTGGCTACCAGCGAACGAGCACCAGCGAAGTGAGCTGGGCACATGTCTGATCTTGGAAAAGAAAGATTTCTGGGCTGCTGACCAGCGTTTGTCTACAATCTAAACTGATTAGTGAAGCCGCTTTCATGAAACTCTCGATCCTGTAGGT
The DNA here is from genome assembly GCA_964030785.1 of Siderastrea siderea. Classification (NCBI taxonomy): domain Eukaryota; kingdom Metazoa; phylum Cnidaria; class Anthozoa; order Scleractinia; family Rhizangiidae; genus Siderastrea; species Siderastrea siderea. The sequence continues at coordinate 41,257,602 of OZ034977.1, read as the reverse complement.
TTTCGAAGTCCTCGAATACAATAAGCCTATTAGCATGGGTGGGGGGGGGACAATATTAATAATAATAATTTGTCTTTATTCAGTCGATAAAATACATATCAACAGTTACAACAAGTTTGGCAATATCAATATATGTTACATATTTAATAACATTGATAATATTTGAGAGAGTTTTATGAATCCTTTGTTGGGATACGGCAGTAGGGTATTTCAGGCTTTCAGATGGTGCAGATAAGGGACCGATTATATAACGCCTTGGGGGGGGGGGGGTCGGAGGATTTAGGGGTGATCATATGTTTTTCATAATAACGAAGGGGGGGATCAGCCATAATCTGCAGGCAAAAAAATTTTAGGATTTCAGATGGGGTAAATAACATAAAGTATATTTATGAATTGTATTCTCCCGCCTAAATAAGTTTTGACAAAGATATGCTATTTATGTGCTTTGGCTTTTTTTCTATTTGGCTATTCAGGCACGATCTTACAAGATCAGTGGTCATGCATAATTGAGGTAAGGCAATGGCTAAAACACGTTGAGCTTTACATGCACAAATATACACCGCCACTAAAATGGCTTCAGTTAACTGAGTTTTTATGACCTGTTTAACTTTGAACAAAACTGCATAATCCATTATTGAAATCTAAAGTTCTATATTCATTCAACTTCTGTACAGAGTCATTGAAGCCCTGGGCATTGAAGCGTCAATCGAGAAACAATCATGAAAAAGCGACACCAAAATACTGTATTATTAAAAAAGAAACGACAGCTAAAATGAACACATAACAACAAAATCTACTTTGGTGTGACCTCAACGAAATGTTTACTTGTTTCACAATCCTGTTAGTCCCCTTACTGTCCCCTAACCTTCCTTTTTAGACTCTTCAACAGCCTCCTCCACTGACTCTTGGACAACCTCCTCCACTGACTCTTCGAAAGCCTCCTACATTGATTCTTCGACAACCTCCTCCACTGACTCTTCGACAGCCTCCTCCACTGACTCTTGGATAGCCTCCTCCACTGACTCCTCGAGAACCTCCTCCACTGACTCTTGGATAGCCTCCTCCACTTACTCTTGGATAGCCTCCTCCACTGACTCTTCAACAGCCTTCTCCCCTGACTCTTGGATAGCCTCCTCCACTGACTCTTCGAAAACCTCCTCCACTGAATCTTAGATAGCCTCCTCCACTGACTCCTCGACAGCCTCCTCCACTGACTCTTGGATAGCCTCCTCCACTGATTCTTAAGAGCCTCCTCCATTGACTCTTGGACAACCTCGTGCAATGATTCTTCGACAGCCTCCTCCAATGATTCTTCGACAACCTCCTCCACTGACTCTTGGATAGCCTCCTCGTCAGCCTCATCCACAGACGCCTTGCGTGAGCGGGACCCTTGAACATTTTTTGCTTTTAAGCTGGCCACTACCCCCTTTAGATTATGGGCCAAGTTTGTGTTAAAAACATCTTTTTCCCCTATCCGTAATGTAGATGCTTTTCTAATTTCTTGGCAAACTCGACATTAATGGTTTCTGCAATACTCTTCTTCTCCTTGATTGAATGAAAAACCTCTTCAGCGGAGACCTCTCTGGAGGTAAGTTTTTGTAGAAGTGCAAGTGCCCTCTTCTGTAATCTTTTTTTGCTTATTTTGTTTCACGTTCGTTTTGTTCTTTTTTTTTTCTTCGCCAATTGTTCAGCCCAGGTTTTCCCCATAAGAGATGAAAACTTCCTCGCCAGGTTTCTCAGAGTTGTTGTCAGCTTATTTGAGGCTTTCTGGAGTTCGTCATGGAGCGCCTGGACCCGGTCTTGAGCTTCCTGAAAATATTTTAGCTCATCACTGGCGAAGGGTTTCACGGTATGGTCTTCTCTATAAAGGCCCCTTCGCTTGCCGTCGATGAACGATAACAAATCGGCTGCAGAACTGGAAGTGTCATTTACAGTGGCCAAGCAGGATTCCCACTTTGCGACATCATCAATGCTCTTACAGCCATCCGCACCTGCAATGAACTTGTTGATATTCTGGCATACTCCCCACTTCTCATTTCTCAACAAGTTGTTTTTTCTACCTGACAGGTCTTTCATCTTTGTGTTCAACTGCCAGCGCATTTGCCAGTGATTTGCTGTTGTTCAAGGAGATACTGTTTGAAACCAGCTTGTTTACTACGAAAAGCAGATTCATAAGTCGCTGAACAACACTGTTATAAAACTTCAACCTCTCTGAATGTGGGTTGGGAAGATGATATCTTTCCCATAGCTCTTCAGCTACTCTTTGTATTTGAAAGAGAATGGCTTGACTACTATCAGGCGGAAGCCTAACAAAATAAAAGCTATTCGGGGCTGTGGCTAAAAGTGGGACGGGGACCTGGGGATGGGGACGCGGGACGCATGTTTGGGGACGCGAGATAGGGGAAGCGTGGGGACGTGAGATTGGGGAGGCGGGAAACTGAGATCGGGAAGCCGGGAACGTGAGATCGGGGAGGTGGGGACGTGAAAACGGGGAGGCAGGAATGTGAGCCCTCGCAAAACGACGTCTGAGTAACGACGGCAGAAATTCCATACTGATGACGTGTCACTACCCAGATCTAGGTAGTGCTTTGGAATGGTTGAAATGAAATTTTTTTCGCGTTTCAACCAATCAGAAGCACTACCTAGATCTGGGTAGTGACACGTCATCAGTATGGAATTTCTGTGCTCGTTACTCAGACGTCTTTTTTCGAGGGTTGAGATGGCGACCTCGCGAAACGTCCGCTGTTTTCTCAGGCTAGAGGTCCAGAAAAAAAGGTATTTGGAATTGGCAGGTCGTTGCGTATTGATAGGAAAATAGCCAATGTTTGTGCTGTTTCGCTGGAAGAAATCACCTTTTTTGATCTATTTATGGTCACTTTTTCCCTCGTTTCTGCTGTATACAATCCCCTTTCCCGATCTCAAGTGGCGACCTCGCGAGACGTCAGCTGTTTTCTCAGGCTACTGGACTTCGTGAGTGTTTAAACTGTACTCACTAAGATTTTCAATCCATCGAAGCCAAACTGTATAAAGAGAAAGTTTTCCGATCGGCCATGTTATTTTCCATCCTGGTAGCCTTTTCTTCTAGCCACCAGTCTCTTTATTTTGTTCACTGTTGTACGGGCCGCTAAACTTTAAAACTTTGACGAAAATCCAAAACAAGTATTTATTTTGTGTCTATGCGGACTAACAGGAAAATAGCCGACGCTTGCGCCGCTTCTTTAGAAGAAATAAGCTTTTTCTATCTATTTACAGTCAGTTTTTCCCGCTTCTCTGTTATAAGACCCCCGTCCCCGAACTCACATCCCTGCGTCCCTGTTTCCACGTCTCACGTCCCCGCGTCCCTGATTTCACGTCCCCACGCCTCCCCTATCTCGCGTCCCCACGCTTCCTCGCGTGCCACGTCCCCAAACACGCGTCCCCACGTCCCCGTCCCCACGTCCCCGTCCCACCGTTTAGCCACAGCCGTTATTCGGAGTCATTATTACCGAAAGAACAAAGAGACTGTGGACACAGACGAAATGTCTAGTGATGAAGATTCAGTTGAATCGAGGAATGAAGAACCCGAAAGTGAGGACGCCGATAGCGGCAATGATTTTATGTTTGCGGATTTGAATGAACATATATAGTAGTCCTTCGACAGTCACGTTCATATCAGATGAACAAGTATCCACAGTGGCTGTTCAAGCTTCATGAGACCGTAAGTACCATGATATACCGTAGAGTTCCGAAAGTAACGGGGGCCGTTACTTTCGGAATTAGCAGGCCTGAGACGGCCGCAACTTTTGCGTGGCCGCTGCTTTCGGGTAGCTAAAATACGTCAGTAATGGAAGAAAAATGGTGAACACAACCGTACAATAAGCATAATGACACTTTAATTCTTAGTGAATTCTCTCTTCACCATCAATTCTTCGACATTCATGTACAGTAAAACACTAAGCTGTTCCATCTGCATGACGCTTGAGGGAACACAGTTTCTCATTCAATGATTTCTTAAGCTCTGCCTCTGACTCTGCCTGTTCTTTCTTCGCGAAGACATCGGACATACAGGGAATCTCCGGACAATGTTTGCTTCTTTTGGGTAACCGGATTTTTCTGGACAAATTTTAACGCATGCAAGTAGGTAACGAGATTGACTACCGAAAAATAGTCTTGAGTCCATGTCTTCCATCGAATCTGCAGCCAAATTGCTGAACCTTTCGCTGAAGGTATGTTTCATGTAGAGGAAGAGAGAAAGCAAGAACACGCGTTTTTTTTCGTTGATGTATGTATTGTCGAAAGTAAGGAATTTGTTGTGTCAAGAAGTCGCTTTTAGTCAAGTTTGTCAATTTGTTTAGCAAAGGAATCTCCTAACCCACAATTAGCCGGAACACGTGTCGTTTGACAGTATGGCTACTTAGAAGTTAGGAAACTTTTATAAGGTGTGGCGTTTACTGTAAAAGTAACCGCAATGACGTGTAGCTAGATTCAGAGTGTTCGTTCCCATTCACCCACGCGTTTTTCGAGAGCGTTTCTTTCTTCGCTTTTCTTATTATCTTGGAGCCTGAAACAAGCTACCTCCTCCCGTATTCCAATATGAAAGGTCATCTGGTCGAGGGGGCTGGGTTGTGGGGCTCCAGGTCACAATTGTAGGTCACAGCTACAATTGTAGGTTGAGTGCATCGCACCACCATGACAACTGCCCCTTCCCCCTTGTTTCCCTGGCTAAACATGGCATCGTGGTACACGATCATTTTTTTGTTGTTCGACAAACAAATAAAAGAACACTGTTTCTGAAAGAATGTACACAAGTTGGAGGAAGGTGGAAGTCAAATGCGCCGTATCGAAAAACCGAAAAACGGAGCGCAAGTATCGATTCCCAGTGTTGTGGCTATTCGTTTTTCCTTTGTTCTTTGTTATATATGTTAATGTTTCTTCTCGCTTTTGCATGCTTTTATTTTAATTTGCTATGTAAATTTCGTTCTGTGCATTTCACATGAAGTTTTCCACATTCTGATCTACTTCAGTGTAGCTTCTACGGTCGTTCGTAACGTGTGTAATTTTTTGGTTCCCTGAACTCCTTCCTATCTCCAGCATTTGGTAAGCCGTCTTTGTTCGTCATTTGCTCTTGTATTTCGTTCATTTCCTTCTGTTCTTTTCGGTTCATTGCTATATTGTAATTCATTTTATTTTATCCTAGGAATTTACTTTGTTTCTTCAATAAAAGTCAATTCATTTGCTGGAAGGGTTTATGTACTTATGAAAAGTCGTGCGGTACACTTATCGGAGCGGCCCTTCGCCTCTTCAACGTAAATTCCAAATGAGAGTTTTGTTTGTATGGTGGATGCTACGACGGTCTCAGGCACTCGCCCAAGTTTACGAAGGAAAATGTTGAGCTCTTTTCAAGAAGGAGCCATGCACGAAGCTTTACACACCCTACGAAAGTCGCGTGCAGGATATGTTTCGGCTATGACTAATGCCTGCTTACAAATTGACATTCTTCTCGTCGATTACGCGAATCTAGTCAAAGTTAAGTCTCTTCAGTCAACTCTGGATAAAGCGTGGCGTAACTTCCAAGAAAACATTACACGATGTAAAAGTCTCCTGGACGAAAATAGCGACGAAATTTACGAAGTCGACACTCAGTACGCTACTCAAGAAACGAGAAAGTATCAGTATGATCAGATCTTGATCATGATCTTGCCAATTTCGGAATGACATCGCCAGCAAGATCTCTCCGATCCGCAAGCAGTCGTACTTCTTCAAAGCTTAGTGAGGCAAGCGCAAGACTTCACGACACGAGGACTGCGGCGGCCAAGGCTGCGTTAGCTGCGAAACAAACTGAACAGCAACGAAACAGATCCATTGAAATAGAAATGAAGCGTTTAGAAATGGAAATGAGTCAGAAACGTGTCGAACTAGAGCTGGCGAAGCTGGAGGCTGACAGGGACGTCGCTGAAGCAAGAGAAAGGACTGAAATAGCCGAGTTAGAAGCCAAATTAGCCGAAGCCGAGTATTCGGAACTTCTGTTAAATGCAAAATCTTCATCGCATTCCGGTCATGTTGTGTCAGGGCTGGCACTTGAAATTACCTCCAACACCTCTTCGTTAACGACTCTTCCTGCATCCACACAAGTCAACACGTTTCCCGTCATGAGCACCCAAGCTCACACGCTTCCAGCCGTGTCAACGCAAGCTTACACGCGTCCAGCCGTGTCCACGCAAGCTTACACGCGTCCAGCCGTGTCCACACAAGCTCACACGCTTCCATCCGTGTCCACGCAAGCTTACACGCTTCCAGCTGTTTCCACGCAAGCTCACACGCTTCCAGCCGTGTCCACGCAAGCTTACACGCTTCCAGTCGTGTCCACGCAGGCTTATACGCTTCCAGCCGTGTCCATGCAAGCTTACGCGCCTCCAGCCCTGTCTACGCAAGCTTACGCATCTCCAGCCTTGCCCACGCAAGCTTACACGCCTCCATCCGTGCCCGCGCAAGCTTACACGCTTCCAGACGTGTCCACCCAAGCTTACACGTTTCCAGCCGTGTTCACGAAAGCCTACCCGCCTTCAGCCGGGTCCTCGCAAGCTTTCACGCTTCCAGCCGTGTCCTCACAAGCTTACACGCTTCCAGCAGTGTACACGCAAGCTTATACGCGCCCAGTCGTGTCAACGCAAGTTCCAGCTGTTCCTACGGCACTCTCCTCGCAAATTCCGAGGCCTTCAGAGGCAGCTTCATGCGTGTCTTCATTTCCAGTCGGGCCTGCCATGTTTTCGGTCCCGTCCTATACCGCCGACTTTTCCGGTGCGCGTGTTGGTTCCGCTTCACCACTCAGCTCCCGGTTTAAGTGCCGCTGCCTCAAGTTACAACACTTACTATAGTTCAGTTTCAAGTGTTGCAGATGTTTCACAGTGCATTTTACCTACTCCACAGCCTGTTGGCGGAAATCTCCTCGCAATGATCGCCGCTACCATGGAGAAAATGAATGCTGATCATGGCTTACCTGCATTACAAGTTGTCAAGTTCGATGGATCTCCTGAAAACTACCCGATGTTTCGTCAAAGGTTACGTCAAATGGTGGAGTCAAGGGCTTTGGACGAACCGACAAAAATGGCCCGACTGTTGCAATTCCTCGATGGCCCCGCTCTATTAGCCGTGCAGAGGTACGATCCGTTCCGGGTGGCTTGGCAAAGGCACTCCAAGTCCTCCAAGATCGCTTTGGTCAACCGTTCAAGATAGTACGAGCATGTGTTGACACCTTGGTTAAAGGCCCCGTCATAGCGCCTCAAGATAAGAAAGGCTTACAGCGTTACGCAGATAAAGCACAAGTCATGTATGACACGTTGGAAGCTATGAACTGCCTAGGAGAAATGAACACGGGCAACCTTGAGAAAATGATTCTAAGATTACCTAAGTGGGCGCAAGCCAAATTTAGAGAACACTTGAAGAAGCTTGAACATCAAGGGCGCATCATGCCTACTTTCAAGGACGTCGTTAACTTCTTGAACGATCGCGCTGATGTGGCAAACCACCCGTTCTTCTCAAGTTCTTCAACCGAAACAAAGCCTACGAATTCCAAAAGGCCGAATACAAACGATCAAACTAGTCCTTTCAAGTTTACTTCGCTGACTACCGAAGGTGCGAAGAAAGACAGCGAGGACAGCAATCCTGAAGTCAGTAAAGATCGCAAAATCGGAAACTGTCCAATGTGTGGCCGTTCTCATCCGCTTTACCGCTGTGAAATGTTTAAGTCGAAGCCTGTTGAAGAAAGAGCCGAGTTCGTCAAGAAGAAGCGGATTTGCTTCAACTGTATCAATTCGGTTGAACATTCCTCAAGATCATGCAAGTCGTCAGTACGCTGCAGGGCACCAGAATGTGGGAAACCTCATCATACTCTGTTACATCTTCCGAGGCCCAGTCCTGAAAGAAACGTTGTTCACCAAGCCAATAATGTTGAAACCATGGTTATTCCAACTGTTCCTATGGCTCCCCCAGATGGTCAAAACGCTACATCGAGTACGTGTGCTACAGCAACTACGGCGGAGTCCTCTGAGATTCTATTGCAGATCATTCCTCTCAAGGTTATTGGTAACAACGGAAGGAGTATCACTACTTACGGCCTCGTAGATTCAGGCTCCGATGTGACGATGATCGATCCATCCCTTATCGAACAGCTCGAGATTAAAGGTGAAGCCAGTCAGCTTTTCATCTCCACAGTAAATCAGAGAGAGAAAAGGGAACAGGGTGTGAAAGTTAGCTTTAAAATCGCGTCAATTAATGACCAGGATCCCAGAGAGATTGCTGTTTGTGGCGCTTGGGCTGTGAAAGATCTCACTATTCCACTCAAACACGCCTCGGTTCGCAAGAGAATAGGACAGTGGCCACACCTACACCAGGTACCTTTTCCTGAAGTCTTAAGAAACAAAGTGTCTGTCCTCATTGGCACGAATGTCCAAGAGGCCTTCATCCCACTCGAAGTCAAGAGAGGGGAACCAAACGAGCCATTTGCGATAAGATCTTGCCTTGGCTGGAGTATCCTTGGCGGTTCTGTCAGCTGCAGCGATAAGCATCAGTTCAACCTTAACCACGTTTCCTGTGAGGAGATCTCACTGAGTCGTCAACTCGAAGACTTCTGGCGAGTTGAGTCCTATGGAACTGAGAAGCAGTCTTTAAAATCAATGTCAGTGGAGGATCACAAGGCCATGAAGATTATTGACGATACCATCTCAAAGGTTGACGGTCATTATCAGATCGGCTTGCTTTGGAAGCAGGAAGTCCCTAGCCTTCCCTTCAATCGGGCTGCCGCCGAGGCCAGACTTCAACATCTGAAAAGGCGTTTCTCTCGAGACCCTGGCTTGGAAGCCAAGTATAGAGCTGTCATTGATGATTACGTTATTAAGGGCTATGCAAGAAAGTTGACTCCTGAAGAGGCTGCCAGGAAATCCAATATCACATGGTACTTACCGCATCATCCTGTCTTCAACGTTAACAAGCCCCAAAAATGCCGTGTGGTTTTTGACGCAGCTGCCAAACTCAACGGCACCTCCCTTAATGATCAGTTATACCAAGGTCCAGACCTCGCGAATAGTTTAACTGGTGTGCTCATTCGCTTTCGTCAGGATAAAGTTGCATTTATAGCAGACTTAGAAGCTATGTTTCATCGGGTCAAGGTTCTCCCCAAGGACGCCGACGCCTTGAGATTCCTTTGGTGGAGTGGCAGCTTGAATAACCCCCCTGATGAATATCAAATGCTTTTTCATATTTTTGGAGCAACCTCGTCACCTTGTTGCGCTAACAGATCAGTACGGCAAACAGCAGATGATAATGAAGATCGGTTCAGCCCGGAAGTAATCAACATAGTGCGTAGAAACTTCTATGTCGATGACGTTTTGAAGTCTGTTCCAAACGAAGAGAGTGCGATCCGGCTGGCTGAACAGTTGATCCAATTAATGAAAGAAGGAGGTTTTCACCTTACTAAATTCGCGAGTAACAGCCGTAAGCTTCTGTCCATCCTTCCTGAGGAGGAGCGAGCAAATCCTGCCCTAAATCTAGATCTTGATCAGCTACCAATCGGACGTGCACTTGGGCTACACTGGGATGCAGACTCGGATACTCTCCTGTTTAAAGTTGTACCCACTAACAAGCCGCCGACTAAACGTGGCATTCTGTCGATGGTTAGCTCTCTCTTCGATCCGCTTGGGTTTGTGAGTCCTTTCATTCTTCCAGTAAAGGTTCTACTTCAAGAACTATGGAGAATGGGAATCCAGTGGGATGAACGTGTACCAGAACCGCTGCTGACGCAGTGGCACAGATGGGTGGAGTCCCTTCCCTTTGTTGCAAAAATCAAGATTCCGAGATGTTTTAGGAACCCTTTTCATGCCAGTATCACCAACATCCAGCTTCACTACTTCTCCGATGCATGTAACCATGGTTACGCTGCCGTTAGCTACCTGAGACTCGTTGATGATCAAGGAAACGTTCATTGCGCTTTCGTCATGGGGAAAACACGCAACACACCGTTAAAGCAATGGTCCGTTCCGCGTTTGGAACTACAGGCAGCTGTGGTCTCTACGCGTCTTCACGTACTGATTCATAATGAGTTGGACCTGCCCGTTCATAGTGTCACCTTTTGGTCAGACTCCCTGACAGTCCTTCAATACATCACCAACGAGAAGAGACGATTCAAGCCCTTTATTGCTAACAGAGTTACTGAGATTCATGATGTTTCGGCCCCCGAGTAATGGCGACATGTGCCGACGTCTCTCAATCCTGCTGATGAGGGCTCTCGAGGGATGGAAATACATTCGTTTAAGCCGAATTGTCGCTGGTTGTCCGTACCAAAGTTCCTGTTACAATCCGAGGAACATTGGCCTGTTAGGAAAATCGGTAAAATTCCTGATGACGACGAAGAAATTCGACTTGAAAGTCACGTTGCACTCATTTCAGATGGATCTTCGCTGGACCTGTTCCTAAGACGCAGACACTCATGGCATGGCTATTGCGCTTTATTGACTACATCAAGGACAAGAACGCTCCCCTCAAGTTAAGAGGGATAAGCATTGAAGAGACCCGAAATTCTACGCAGAAGATTGTCCAGTTAGTTCAACGCCAGTATTTCCCTGAAGAAATTGAATCCTTAAGTAGTGGACGTGAGGTCAAAGGTCACAGCAGACTTGTTAATCTCTCCCCTGTGCTGGTTGAAGGAATTCTTCGCGTGGGAGGAAGAATTCGACATGCCCCGATTCCATTGGATGCCATCCATCCAATGCTACTTCCTAAAGATCATCCTATTTCCTCAATAGTAGTGCGTCACTATCACGAGTCCTTGGGCCATGCTGCCATACGCCAGAGGTTTTGGATATTAAAAGCAAGATCACTCGTCCGTCAAATACTGCGCAAGTGTATTAATTGCCGCAAGCGAAACGAAGCTCCTATACAGCAGTTGATGGCCGACCTGCCTAAAGAACGTCTTATCCCTTACGAGCCACCGTTTACCTATACTGGGGTGGATTTCTTTGGGCCATTCCATGTGAAGCGCGGACGGGGTTCAGACAAGGTGTACGGATGTATTTTCACCTGCTTTACCAGCCGTGCCGTTCATATCGAGGACGTGAGTTCTCTGGAGACTGACGCCTTTATCCAAGCCCTCCGCAGGTTTATTTCAAACCGTGGCTGTCCTAAAGAAATCTGGAGTGATAACGGAACCAACTTTGTGGGGGCAGACAAAGAAATTCAGCAATCCATTCGAGAATGGGATCAAGACGAGCTGAATAAACGCCTGATTAAAGACGAGATAAGCTACCACTTGTGCCCAAGATCCGAGTGGAAATTCCAACCACCCGCAGCTAGTCACATGAATGGGGCATGGGAAAGGCTTATTCGAAGTGTTCGTAAGTCAATGAGAGCGATTCTTGGAAACCAAAACGCGCTAGTCAGTCTGGAAACTCTACGTACTGTGTTTGCTGAAGTTGTAACCATCCTGAACAGTCGCCCTCTAACCCCAAGCAGCGACGATCCAAGCGACTGCGAACCTCTTACTCCAAGTCATCTCTTACTTCAGCGACGAAACCTTGTACTGCCTCCTGGATCATTTGTACGTGAAGACCTCTATCGAAGGAAGCAATGGAGACAGGCTCAATTTCTAGCTGACTGCTTTTGGAAGCGATGGATCCGTGAGTATGTCCCGGCGTTGCAACAACGTCAGAAATGGGTAGTGAGAAAGGCAATTTGGCTATTGGAGATCTTGTCTTGGTTGTGGACGACAATTCCCCACGGGGACGATGGCTCCTTGGTCGCGTTATCAAGACTTTTCCGGGCCCTGATGATCGAGTACGCGTGGCCGAGATCAAGACTAGCACCTCTACCTTGACAAGACCAATCTCCAAGCTATGTTTGCTGGAAGAAGCAGCTTGAGGAACTATTTAACGATTTAATGCGATTGTTGCATATTTGCTGAACGTTTATCTACATTCAGCCTAGCCCCCCAGGATGTTGTGGCTATTCGTTTTTCCTTTGTTCTTTGTTATATATGTTAATGTTTTTCCTCGCTTTTGCATGCTTTTATTTTAATTTGCTATGTAAATTTCGTTCTGTTCATTTCACATGAAGTTTTCCACATTCTGATCTACTTCAGTGTAGCTTCTACGGTCGTTCGTAACGTGTGTAATTTTTTGGTTCCCTGAACTCCTTCCTATCTCCAGCATTTGGTAAGCCGTCTTTGTTCGTCATTTGCTCTTGTATTTCGTTCATTTCCTTCTGTTCTTTTCGGTTCATTGCTATATTGTAATTCATTTTATTTTATCCTAGGAATTTACTTTGTTTCTTCAATAAAAGTCAATTCATTTGCTGGAAGGGTTTATGTACTTATGAAAAGTCGTGCGGTACACTTATCGGAGCGGCCCTTCGCCTCTTCACCCAGCATCGCGGTATCGGTCACGGCCGCAAAGAGTGCGATGGTTGATGGGATTGAACGTGACGTCTGAGCGGGAAAGTTTTGAACAAAATCACGCGCAAGTCGGAAAACAGACCAAAACAGGTATGTTTACATTCTAAAGTGTGTCCATTATTTTGTAATAACTTTTCTTGTGTAGTTTTTTAATTTAAATGGTCATTTTTCTTCAGTTTAGTGGTGTTACGAGTTCCCCGAAGCACCACGTGCATAAAATGGTTTCACGCCATGGCTCCACGCCATGGCTCATAGTTAGTAGAGGGAGACTGGTTAGGAAACTCGGCGAGGTATATACTCCATGGGAGAATGCCATGGATGCATTGGCCATATAAGCAATACACCCCTGTATACTTCCAATACCCTTTTATACCACCCGTTTACCCTTGAATACCCCTGTATACCCCTGTTTACCTTTGAATACCCCTGTATACCTTTGACTACTCCTGTTTACCCCTGAATACCCTTATATACCCCTGTTTACCCTTGACTACCCCTGTTTACCCTTGAATACCCCTGTTTACCATGAATACCCTTGTATACCCTTGAATACCCTTGTATACCCCTGTTTACCCTTGAATACCCCTGTATACCTTTGACTACTCCTGTTTACCCCCGAATACCCTTATATACCCCTGTTTACCCTTGTATACTCCTGTTTACCCTTGTATACCCCTGTTTACCCTTGACTACCCCTGTTTACCCTTGAATACCCCTGTTTACCCTTGAATACCCTTGTATACCCCTGTTTACCCTTGACTACCCCTGTTTACCCTTGAATACCCCTGTTTACCTTGAATACCCCTGTATACCCTTGAATACCCTTGTATACCCCTGTTTACCCTTGAATACCCCTGTATACCTTTGACTACTCCTGTTTACCCTTGAATACCCTTATATACCCCTGTTTACCCTTGTATACCCCTGTTTACCCTTGTATACCCCTGTTTACCTTTGAATACCCCTGTATACCTTTGACTACTCCTGTTTACCCTTGAATACCCTTATATACCCCTGATGTGTTGATGTGGAGGGCAAAAAAATGTCCAGATGCCCTTGTTATGCGAAGGAAGCAAAGTGTTGTAAGAGCTGCAAATGCTACAACTGCGGAAACACCTTTGGGGCCAGAAACACCGACAAAATAGAGGAAGTACAAAAAATGAAAAGAAAGAAGATATTTTCAAGTCCACCTTCCTTGAAGCGACGCAGAGGAACTCATTACGTCAACGAAAGTAATATGCCCGAGGTAAATGAGGGCTGGACTCGGCTTGAAACGTGCATACTCCACATGACAGAATCGTTCCTGTACGCAACCAGTGTGCTACCCAGCCAGGAAAATGTACACCAGTTATACAAGTTTGTGGTTCAAAGCAACGCAGCAAAATTATTAAAAATAACAGCATCTTTTAAGTCACGACGTGGACAAATCACCGGAAAATTAAGTTACCTAAAGAAGCGACAAGAAGAAATTAAAAGGCTAAATTTCGGAATACAGGCCATTTTATGACATTGAACTGTAAAAACCTATATCACGGAAGATCACTTGAGGCCTAACAAACTAACATGTACTCCTTGGTAATATGTAAAGGTCACTATTACCAACTCAGTTTAGCAATTTATTTCTTTGAAAGTGCAGCCGGGCTATTATATCAGTAAGTAAAGTAAGTAAGAAACTTTATTTACGTGTCAAACCAGTTGGCTTGGGATAATCCCATACTAATTATGACATTCAACTGTAGAAACCAATATCATGGAAACTGATTTGTAGTCCTTGGTAATACGTAAAGGTCACTACTACTAGCGACAACTAAATTTAGCAATTGATTGCATTGAAGGTGTTTTGACGTTCTGTGCCATGTTTGTCACCTTTCATAGTGAATACGGTTGCCTATTTCGGAACGACCACTCTCGTGCTAAATTAGTGAGTTTCAACAATTTCAAGTATATAGTCGTCGCGGAATATAGCGACCTTAACGAAAGCTTTGTTAGTTTGTAATTAAAATTTTTGCAGGCTTAAGTGATTAGTGTTCACGAGTAGTTAACATACTGTCTTGACTTTCCGCCAAGAATATAGTTAAACAAAGCCTATCATTTTTTTTGCGCCAATCGACTGGATTACCTTCACTGGTTTTCAGGTGAAATTTTCCAGTTTTCGTTTGTCAGCCTAGAGAGTCACGTCAGGCTCCTCAATCTTCATAGAAGGGTGCAGAGGTCATGGGTTCGATTCCCGTTCAAGCCTGAATTTTTTCAGGTTTCTTCTCTTCAACTGCTTAAGTTGAAACACTTTCACTGCGATGATCTTCACAGTTCTATCTTTATCCGCAGTTCAAATATGTGACTATTTCCTATATTCATATTTATACTTGTAAATGTAACGAAAACGAAGATTAGACCCACTATCTTTTCTGTTGTGAGGGTTACTCAACTCTTAGGAGTCAGTTTTATGGTAAAATAGAGTTGCATTTACCAAGTTTCAAACAATTATCCATCACATCAATTTCTTACAGTCTGATGACCTATAGTAAAAAATTAAGGTTTTGATTTACGTAAGAAATCGCTTACCATTAGCACTGATGCAGCTGATTTAGATTCGTAGTTATGTTTTGTGCTTTTGCAGTACTACAAATAAAGCCGTGACATGTGGTTGTTGTGTATTAAGAGACGCATAAATTTCTCTTCTGTCAACTGGGTCAAGCTCTCGTAATTCATATACAAGGGTAAACAGGGGTATACAAGGGTAAACAGGGGTATATAAGGATATTCAAGGGTAAACAGGGGTATTCAAGGGTATACAAGGGTATTCTAGGGTAAACAGGGATATACAAGGGTAAACAGGGGTATACAAGGGTAAACAGGGGTATATAAGGGTATTCAAGGGTAAACAGGAGTAGTCAAGGGTATACAAGGGTATTCAAGGGTAAACAGGGGTATACAAGGGTACACAGGGGTATTCAAGGGTAAACAGGGGTATATAAGGGTATTCAAGGGTAAACAGGGGTATACAAGGGTAAAAGGGGGTATACAAAGGTAAACAGGGGTATATAAGGGTTTTCAAGAGTAAACAGGAGTAGTCAAGGGTATACAGGGGTATTCAAGGGTAAACAGGGGTAGTCAAGGGGATGTAGGGGTATACAAGGGTAAACAGGGGTATATAAGGGTATTCAAGGGTAAACAGGGGTATACAAGGGTATTCAAGGGTAAACAGGAGTAGTCAAGGGTATACAGAGGTATTCAAGGGTAACCACGGGTATTCAAGGGTAAACAGGGGTAGTCAAGGGTATACAAGGGTATTCAAGGGTAAACAGGGGTAGTCAAGGGTATACAAGGGTATTCAAGGGTAAACAGGGGTATACAAGGGTAAACAAGGGTATACAAGGGTAAACAGGGGTATGCAAGGGTAAACAGGGGTATACAAGGGTATTCAATGGTAAACAGGGGTATTCAAGGGTATACAAGGGTATTCAAGGGTAAACAGGGGTATTCAAGGGTACACAGGGGTATACAAGGGTAAACAGGGGTAGTCAAGGGTATACAATGGTATTCAAGGGTAAACAGGGGTATACAAGGGTAAACAGGGGTATTCAAGGATAAACAGGGGTATACAAGGGTAAACAGGGGTATTCAAAGGTAAACAGGGGTATATAAGGGTATTCAAGAGTAAACAGGAGTAGTCAAAGGTATACAAGGGTATTCAAGGGTAAACAGGGGTATACAAGGGTAAACAGGGGTATACAAAGGTAAACAGGGGTATATAAGGGTATTCAAGAGTAAACAGGAGTAGTCAAAGGTATACAGGGGTATTCAAGGGTAAACAGGGGTATACAAGGGTAAACAGGGGTATACAAGGATAAACAGGGGCTTATAGGGGTATTCAAGGGTAAACAGGAGTAGTCAAAGGTATACAGGGGTATTCAAGGGTAAACAGGGGTATTCAAGGGTAAACAGGCGTAGTGAAGGGTAAACAGGGGTATACAAGGGTAAACAGGGGTATATAAGGGTATTCAGGGGTATATAAGGGTATTCAAGGGTAAACAGGAGTAGTCAAAGGTATACAGGGGTATTCAAGGGTAAACAGGGGTATTCAAGGGTAAACAGGCGCAGTCAAGGGTAAACAGGGGTATACAAGGGTAAACAGGGGTATACAAGGGTATTCAAGGGTAAACAGGGGTATTCAAGGGTACACAGGGGTAGTCAAGGGTAAATAGGGGTATACAAGGGTAAACAGGGGTATATAAGGGTATTCAGGGGTATATAAGGGTATTCAAGGGTAAACAGGAGTAGTCAAAGGTGTACAGGGGTATTCAAGGGTAAACAGGGGTATTCAAGGGTAAACAGGGGTAGTCAAGGGTAAACAGGGGTATACAAGGGTAAACAGGGGTATATAAGGGTATTCAGGGGTATATAAGGGTATTGAAGGGTAAACAGGAGTAGTCAAAGGTATACACGGGTATTCAAGGGTAAACAGGGGTAAACAGGGGTATTTAAGGGTAAACAGTGGTAGTCAAGGGTATTCAAGGGTAAAC
The DNA here is from genome assembly GCA_964030785.1 of Siderastrea siderea. Classification (NCBI taxonomy): domain Eukaryota; kingdom Metazoa; phylum Cnidaria; class Anthozoa; order Scleractinia; family Rhizangiidae; genus Siderastrea; species Siderastrea siderea. Next base: position 41,240,661 of record OZ034977.1, on the reverse strand, counting down.
AGGGGTAGTCAAGGGTAAACAGGGGTATACAAGGGTATTCAAGGGTAAACAGGGGTATTCAAGGGTAAACAGGGGTAGTCAAGGGTAAACAGGCGTATACAAGGGTAAACAGGGGTATATAAGGGTATTCAGGGGTAAACAGGAGTAGTCAAAGGTATACAGGGGTATTCAAGGGTAAACAGGGGTATACAAGGGTATTCAAGGGTAAACAGGGGTAGTCAAGGGTAAACAGGGCTATACAAGGGTATTCAAGGGTAAACAGGGGTATTCAAGGGTACACAGGGGTAGTCAAGGGTAAACAGGGGTATACAAGGGTAAACAGGGGTATATAAGGATATTCAGGGGTATATAAGGGTATTCAAGGGTAAACAGGGGTATTCAAGGGTAAACAGGGGTATTCAAGGGTAAACAGGGGTAGTCAAGGGTAAACAGGGGTATACAAGGGTAAACAGGGGTATATAAGGGTAAACAGGGGTATTTAAGGGTATTCAGGGGTATACAAGGGTAAACAGGGGTATATAAGGGTATTCAGGGGTAAACAGGAGTAGTCAAAGGTATACAGGGGTATTCAAGGGTAAACAGGGGTATACAAGGGTATTCAAGGGTATACAGGGGTATTCAAGGGTAAACAGGTGGTATAAAAGAGTATTGGAAGTATACAGGGGTGTATTGCTTATAAGGCCAATACAATGCATCCATGGTATTCTCCCATGGAGTATATACCCTCGGCGAACTTCAAAGAACTATGTCTTTGTTTACGAATTTCAACGTCACGTGACATTAACCCTGCACACAACATTTCAAAATGGCGTCCGTATAGCAGTGCTTGCTGTGCGTGAGTTTCGAAGTCTTTTTACCGTGTTGTAAATCGTTTTGCGTTTCGCTTAGTTGTCAGATTCGAAGAAAAATAGTTTAGGAGTAGTTCTGCGGGATGCCAGGCGAAAATTGTGCTGTTTTCGGCTGCGGATCGTGCCGGAGAACAAAAGGTCTTGGCATATTCAAGCTGCCATCTCCGAAGATCAAGAGCACAAGACGTGGAGGGGAGCATGGCTCAGCGAGATCACGAAGACCTGTGAGAAGAATTCGGAGTTTCAGAGGTTGATAGACAATGACTCAGTGTTTACTTGCGAGAAACACTTCAAACCTGATGACATAGAAATATGTAAGTAGCGGCTGTATAAATAGCATATAAGACTTATAGTATTGTGCGATGAAATTCTTGTGTAGTGGTTTCAGTTGCAGCGAGCCGTTGTTTTCGGAGATTAAGTCTTATAGCTTCTATTTTACACTTAGTTGAAACAAAAAATTAAGAATCTATGTTCAAAAGTCTTTCGTTTGCCAGCTGAGGAAAATTTTTGTGCATTGAAATGCCCCAATCAATGTCACACAGTCCCTGTCAACTTGTAAACTGCACGACAGTTCTGGCGTTTTTTTTTATGGAATCCTTGAGGTTAATTTCAATTAAGATTTGATTTTGTTCTTTAACTTCTTTCAGTTGAATCTGCAAAGATGACTAGAAAGAAAGTTAAGTTTGGGGCCCTTCCAACGGAAAACATGCCCAAGAAAAGCCACGAGACTCGTAAACCTCCTTCACGACCAGCCAGAGAAATTGTGAAAGAGGTTCCTTCTACAGTCACCAATAGGAAATATTGCAAAGGGCTGACAGATGTTTCCAAAAGGGTCAAGGGTTTAAAAACCATCAGTGAGTGGAAAGTGGAGGAACACAGTGACAGAGTTGTTTTGCGAAGAATGAAAGATTGTTTTCAGCTGCCGGAATTTGAACTGATAATTGATGACAGTCTGGGATACACTATCTCAGTTTATGGATGGTTCTTACCAGAGGACCATGAACTCTATACAAGAAGTCTGAGGTCTGTGAACAATGTAACAGTCTCTGATTTAATAAGAGATATAGAGTGTCAGCTTATTTGCCCTGGAGTGTGCCCCAAAGAATTAATTGGAGATGTCATTCCGCATGTCATACCCAAGATTGTGGATCCCTTGTACAGTGACAATGAGAGTGGTTTTGATATGTTCCCTAAGAAACAGTTCTGGCGGCCTTCTGATTGTAGTTTACTCTGTAGCCCAAAATCAGAGCTCTGCACTGTTTGTGTGGAATACTCACATGCTAGTGACCTAAAAGCAAGAGCAAAGCAGAGGAGGCTTTCAGAACCAGCACATGTCAAGGCACCTGTGGCAAGTACAGCACCTGAAAGGCTCAAGCTCACACTGCAGATGCAAAGGCTGAAATGTTCTGAGCTTGAGCACCAGCTGGCAGAAATGAAGCAAGAAATTACAAATTCTTCACTCCTGGTAGATCATGAGCTAAGTAATGATCTGACTTCCATAATTGCTGACTGTGGTTCTGGTATGACACCATTCATGAATTTGTTTTGGCAACAACAGAAAAAATTGTTGAAAAGCAGTGCAGCTGGTGTCCGATATCATCCGATGATAATACGCTTTTGCTTATCACTGGCTGCAAAGTCTCCTTCCTGCTACGAAGAACTGAGAAACAGTAAAGTTCTTGTGCTTTCAAGTCAGCGACGACTTAGAGATTACAGGAATGCTATTCGCCCCCAAAGAGGGTTCCAAGCAGAGGTTGTTGCGGTGTTGAAGTCTGAAACAGAGTCCTACTTTGATGTTCAGAGATACGTTATCCTATTATTTGACGAGACGAAGATCATGGCAAACCTGGTTTTAGATAAAGTGACTGGAGAACTCATTGGATTTACCGATCTGGGTGACCCAGACGTGAATTTTGCATCTTTGGAGAAAGTTGATGAGCTTGCCACCTACTAACTATGTATGGCTGCTACACTACGTTTTTGGTTGTTGTATGGAAAGAAAGCTTCCCTGGTTTGGTTTAATAAGTCTTGCTGACATGCAAAGCATGAGGAACGGAGACTTAGCAGGTAAGAGTCTTGAACCTGTTGAACTTGTTTCAGGGATCGCGGTCTAGAAACATGAATTTGAAGTCTGTTATTTGTAATAAATCCAGCTTTAATCTTAACCATCGTTGATAAATTCACCTTTTTGGCGTTTGTCTAGCTTCATAAACTATTATTGTTTTTTTCTTTAATGGTGTGACAAGGTTTTAAAATATTCTGCAACATCTGCATCTTATTGAGTATTAATGGTGTCTATTGTTTTGGGGCTTATAAACAAAATGCTCTGACACTGTTAAATCTGGTGGAGTTAAGTATATAAACTTAATATCTTAGTACATTTTTTGTTGTGTAGTATTACAGCATATTTTACGAGGTGTGGTCTACTGTGTGGTTCCAGAGAATACCCACCGCCACGAGGGTTTTTTTCCTTCAGACCCCCCTCCCCACTCATCAAGATTTTCCACTCCAAAGGGTTACACAATACTCCCTCCCCCAACCCCCTGGAGTTTCCATAATTATTCCACTTGTCCCTCTCTACACCTTGGAAATTCGATATCCATAAAATGAACGACATTATAACTTGTTAATATAAGTTTAATTTGGATAACATTTGACTTCAGCTGAGACTACTGAGGTTGTAGCCCAGGTGCATTCCGTGTCAATGCCACGCCGAAGAAATGCTTAAGTCTTCTAAGAAATTGTACGCCAAAAACTGAAACCCACACCAAAGATCTTTGGTGTAGTCGTCATAAAATGCAGCCTGGGGTTGTAGATGCTGTAGTTCAGTTTTATCCTTGGTTCAATTTTTATTTTCCTTTGTTCTTTTTTTATGTTAAAATACGATATTGAATATGAAACAAAGGAAAATAAAAATTGAACCAAGGATAAAATTGAACTACAACGTAGATACTGATTTTACACTCCAATCATGTTTGGTTGCGCATCTTTCATATTTATGGCAACCAAAATCAAATTAAAAAAACATTCGTTTTAGCCAATGACAGATTTATTTTTGCATTATTTAAGAGGATCATGTGTTTTTGTTCTCCTTAGATTGGTTGTAATGCTGTTAGCTGGGCACCATCTGTTTCACCAGGGTCATTGCTAGGTAAATATGTTCAAAACATTTCACAGCTGTTGCCTGATGGAAGCCCAGGGAGCACAAAAAACAAACTTGGATATCTACAATCTTGGACAGAACTAGCTGAGACAGATGCAATTTGTGCATGTTTTTCACAGACTAGATTGCCAAAATGCTTTTCCTTCCCATCTGCTCACTCAATGTTGTCTTGAAGAGCTGGCAATTCATCCAGCTGTTTTTGGTGGCAAAGGAACATTGGTGAGGGGTGAGAGGGGGGAAAATTGTTCAACAGCTTAGTCTGAGATTGCTGGCTTTTTTCCTTGCATATAGATAAAAATGTTATTCAAAACCCTGTTACATTCAGTGATTTGCTGTTTTTTTGTTTTGTTTTCCAACCTGGCTCCAAGTCTGGTGGTTTAGTCAAAAGACTTGTTACAGGAGGTTGTGGTAACTTGGTAAAAGCGTGGAAGTAAGTGCAAGAATTGTCTTTTCATTCTGTCAGATTCTGTCTTAACACTTTAATTTAATCCCCATTTAGTGACAAGTATTCAGCTTCTCCTCACCATATCATAGCAAGGTCAAAACACACACATTATGAGAATGAGGGCAATGATCTCTTTCAAGAAACAGTTGTGATGTTTCAACATATTCCCCGAACCTGTACCATAAAAATTTTTAGTGGCCAGTGAGGAGATGCATGTTGATTAATTTTTGTGACTTGTATCTTGTCTTAATAGAGAGGTACAGTAGATGGTTAGTGGGTGGAGGAAGAAAAACTAGAAGCACATAGTGACTGGGTCAGAGATGTTGCCTGGGCTCCTAATGTAGGCATTCCTGTTAGCACCATAGCAACATGCTCCCAGGTAACACTGTCATGCCATCTGTGAATGAACTGAGAACAGTGAAAGTGCTCTACTTAGTTTCAACTGTTCGCATGCTTTTGAACAATGAGAGCACAGTCACAAGGCTATAATGTCCAGGGTACATACACAACCATAAAGACCTGTTAAAAAGGCCTTGAATTTACTTGTAAAAGTCCTCGAAAACTGTTGTTGTCTTCATCGATTCCTGATTTGGAGGGGAGGTGAAATGCCCGGGGGGGGGGGGGGGTACTCACATATATATAACCTATATAGGTATGTGCCGCTGTGAAGGGTATGGTTTTCAAGCAGTTTAGTCTGGGATAGGGTATAGAAATCAAGGAGTCTTGGTCTAGTATAGGGTAACTAATGGGTGGTGTGAAAATTTAATCCAATTAATTAATGGGTTTGAAAAACTCGGAAATATAAAATATAAATGAAATCGCGACAATATTGTTGATCGAGAGATGGTTTTCCATTAAAAGCACTGTGTGGTTATATTTCTGATGGATAGCTCGAAAATATCTAGTCTGGGATAGGGTAGGGATTTTTGGCATCTAGTCTAGAATAGGGTTGCAAAAACGACATGAACGTGGTCTGGTATAGGTTAAGGGTTTCAGAGTCCCAGCGGCACACTCCCATCAAAATTTTTCCGAGTACCCCCCCCGGGGTGAAATGTTAAAAAATTCCCCGAGACATAATTATCTTGCAAAGTTTTGCCTAGAGACCAGATTTTTACAGTGCATACTGGGGTATGTCAGTGCTATTCATCAGAATAAAGTTGTTTAAAAAATGTGAATGTAAAATTTCCAAGGCTTTGCTGTCATAATGGGTTTATTTTGGAAGACTTTTCAAAATTTTTAATTCTCCATATCCTAGGTTTGTTGTTTATCACTCATCTACATTGCGTAATAGTATATCAATCGGTCCACGTGATTCACAGCTATTGTATACAATGCATTAGTAGGGGCGTTCCGCACACAATTTCTAGTTTTATTTACTGTACACACGTATCATTTTGCTTAGTACATTTCTTTTGGACAGCGTGTATCGATCATTTCGCCAACTTGATGTACTTGGCTACTCAATTTCCGTGGCCTCTAGTTCGCTCTCTCCATGCAGCCGTCCTGTTTGAAATTGAGTGCGGCCGATTATGTTGGGGTGACTCGTTTTCTCACCTTGAGGCACGTTTATTGCACGGTTCCACAAACCAGTCTCGTTCTTTCACTGCAGCGACAGCAAGGTCGGCGGTTCAGTTTTGTAGAGCTTACCAAACCGGTAAGTGTTCCTCCAGTAAGGATCATTATGGCCTCATCCGAAATGAACGTAAGTGGGTTCAGCACATTTGTGCCAAGTGCTGGTTAGCTAAACAGGAGGTCCAGCGTCATCGGGAGAACTCGGCGGAATGTCCTCTTAACTCCAGTTTGTCAACCACCTCTTCAACTGTTAGTTCAACTGTTAGTTCTTCCAACGTCTGACTAGCCGGTGCGCAGGTTCCAGTTATTTTGTGGGATTCTATTTGTGATAGTCATGATTTTGTTGACATTACTTCAGTTTCTGCTTCGTTAACCGACTCGTCAGTTGGTTCGAACTTTTGTGTTAGTCAGAGCAGCAAAGTTCAAGTTCCAAGTCTTCTAGTTAACGCTATCTGCGAAAGTCCCTTCAGTTCCAGCGTCTTTGTACCAATTCAAGTTTCTTGCGTCACCTGTTCCGCTTCATCTGATGCGTCGCCACGTTCAATTGTTTCTGTTTGTGACCCTGTTGTCACTCAAGTTCCAAACGTCCCTGTTCTCGTTTCTCGTGACGCGCCGGTACATTCAAGTGTTAGTGTTTGTGAGAACGTTAAAGTTCAAGTATCTCCAGTCCCCGTTCTCATTTCTGATGACGTTCCTCTACGTCCAAGTGCGTCTGCTTGTGACAATATTTCAGTTCCATGCATTGCCGGTCTTGATTCCGGGGGCACATCCGTCAGTTGTAGTGACCTTGTTAGTGATAGTGTTGACGTTAGAGCGTCCAGCGTATCTGTTTCAGGTGACGCACCGGTCAGTTTACACTACACGTTCCTGTTCATGTTGAACTTCCAGCTTCACGCGCTCCACCTCATGTGTCTTGTGACGCCCCTGTCAGTCCTCGTTTTACTTTTGGTGATAAGGTTCTCAGTCAAGTTACAAACACTTCAGCCCGGGCTTCTTGTGACGCGCCGGTAATTTCCAGTGTTCCTGTTTGTGACAGTGTTCAAGTTCCGGTTCTAGTTCCAGTCAGTTCCAGTTTTACCTCCGGTGATAATGTTAAAGTTCAACCTCACAACGCTTCAGTTTCTGTTTGTGACAATGTTATCATTCCAGCTTCAATTCCAAGTGTTTCCGTTCCTGATCATGTTCTGTTGCATGAACTTGTACATGCTTCTGGTTTTCCGAATTACGCTTCACGTCGTTTCCCCGTCCCTTCTCGTCTACACATTCCTCGCTGGCGATGGTACTTGCGAGATTATCGGGACAACCAGATTTGTGACTTCTTGGAGTATGGCTGGCCCGTGGGTTACGACTACGCTCGCCATGGTTTTCCTGTCAGTCAATTACGTAATCACCAAGGTGCGTCATCATTTCCAGCCGCCATTGACTCGTACTTGTCGCTTGAGAAATCAAGGAACGCCATCATAGGTCCCTTTGAGCAGAATCCATTTTCTTGTCCTGTTGCGTTGTGTCCTTTAAATTCCGTACCCAAGCAAGATTCCATGGAGCGTCGCATCATTGTGGACCTCAGCTGGCCAGCCGGCACTTCTGTCAAAGATAGAATTTCTGCCTCAAGTTACCTGGGTGAGGATATTTTATTAACTTATCCTACGGTTGATAGTATTGCTTCTCGGATATGGTCGGCAGGTGCCGGTTGTTTAATTTACAAACGAGATTTGAAGCGCGCTTATCAACAATTTCCAGTAGACCCTTTCGACTATCCTTTATTAGGTTATTGTTGGAAACATTCTCTATATTTCGACGTTGTTTTACCGATGGGACTGCGGTCAGCTGCAGTGGCTTGCCAGCGTATTTCAAATGCCGTGTGTTACATTTGCGAGGCTGAGGGTCATCCCACTCTTAGCTATTTACTTTAGATGACTTTATCGGCGTAACTCCTCCGAACATTGCTTGGCAAGCTTATGAACGTTGCGGTCAACTTCTAACAGAACTTGGTCTTGAAGAATCTCCAAGTAAAGCCTGCCCTCCTGCTACAGTCCAAACTTGTTTAGGTGTACAGTTTGACACTGTACAACTGACCATGTCTGTCACGCCTGCACGATTACAGGAGATAGAAACTTTGCTCGTGTCTTGGTCCACCAAAAAATCTGCTACAAAAACGGAGCTTCAATCACTCGTTGGTAAACTTTCGTTCATCTCCAAATGTGTAAGACAGAGCAGATTATTCTTGTCTCTAATTTTAGCGCTGCTCCGTATCCTCCAGCATAAGAGTCATCATACACGTCTCACCAGCGAATTTCGTTGAGATATCGCGTGGTGGCTTCAGTTCATGCGGCGTTATAATGGCGTTTCTGTTATTTCTTCTCTTGTTTGGACTGCGCCTGACGCTGTCTTTTCCACAGACGCGTGCTTATCAGGATGTGGCGGATTGTCGCAGTCTCAGTACTTTCATGTTCAGTTTCCCCCAGAGGTTCTCGTTCAATTTTCTGACATTCACCTTTTGGAAGCGCTCGCTATTTTGGTTGCTCTGCGTTTGTGGGGTCACTTTTTGGCTGGCCTCCGCATCCAAGTTTTTTGCGATAATGCCTCGGTGGTTGCGGCACTCACGTCCGGGAAAGTGAAGGACCTGTCGTTAGCAGCTATTTTATGCGATATTTGGTATGTCGCAGCCTCATCCGAATTTGAATTGCGCGCGGTTCATTTACCTGGCGAGGAGAATCGAGCCGCAGATTTACTGTCACGTTGGTGCCTTGATCGTGTTTTTGAGGAACATTTCCGGCAACTACCCGTGTACTCAAGTTTAAGCCCTGTTGCCCTGTCGCGTGATCTGTTTACTGTACATAATTATTAATTATTTCTTATTGTAGATCACGAATTAAACGAACTGCGACGAGAGCTGAAGGTCACACGTAAGGCTGCCTTTGCGGCGGGGACAAGAATCATCTCACGCAGTGGCGGACATATTTTGTGTTCTGTTTATATTTTTCGCTTGAGGCCTTACCAGCTTCAGTGGACACTATCTGCTTGTTATGTCAATTTCTAAGTAGAACTATGACGCCAGCTTCCGTTCGTAATTACCTTAGTGGAGTTAAGTTTTTACATGTTGCTGTGGGGTATGATTTCCCCTCTCTAAAAACCTCTGCCATTAGAATTACTTTGCGTGGTATTGAAAGGCTTGCGTTACATTGTCCTTCTCGCACCCCCCCTGTCACACCTTCCATTCTTTTGTCATTAGTTCAGTCTGCATGTAGTCCAGATTCGTCCCCCGAGTATATCACCTTTTCATGCGCCTTTTTGTTTGCCGCCTTTTTTCTTTTCGCCCGTGTATCTAACATCGTCCCCTTTTCTACTCGCTTCTTTGACGGTTGTAAACATTTGAGTCGGGGAGATATCGTTTCTGCTTCCCACGGCCTCATAGTCATTTTTGAGTGGTCTAAAACTAATCAGACTGGGTCGCGTCATCTGCAGTTGCCTCTTGTTGCCATTCCCAATTCGCCCTTGTGTCCTGTTACCATGTTTTACCGTATGTGTGCCCTTACGCCTGCTTCTTCCACCTCACCCGCGTTTGCTCTTGCCTCCTTGGACGGCTCTTTGTCCCCAGTTACTAAGCGTCAGTTTGTGCAGGATTTTCGTCGCCGTTTATTAGAAGCCGGTATCCCTCAGGCGCATACTTATCGTGGACATTCCTTTCAGAGAGGAGGGGCGAATTGGGCTTTTCAATGCGGGGTTCCTGGAGAACTCATTCAAGTTTTCGGGGATTGGTCCTCAGATGCATATAAGACTTACCTAGAGTTTTCTATGCCTGCTAAGCTGCGAGTCGCGAAATGCATTACCTCTGCGCTTACTAGTCCATAATTTTTCTCCTATTTTGTTTGGGGGGTTTGGTGGGCAGAGAGCTTTATTTCTGTTGTCTCACTGATTTTTCCTTCCGTTGTTTCGAAATAAATCTCTCTTTATGCCAAAACAAAATGGTGTGTGGTGCCTTTTAGTTGTATATATACTTTCGTTTGTCTTAGATATTTGGGGGAATTGTAAAACTGAAGATAGGATTTATTGCATGTACCACACACAGCTCCTTGTCCACACTCTCGCAGTGTGTAGTCCTGTCCTTTATGAGATAGATAGGAAAAAATTAATCATAACCAGCAAGGTCTTTTCCAAAGTTTAAAGTTTATAGCACCCATGAATAATTACTTATAGTACCTGATGAGAAGAAATGTCAAGGTATAAATTTTCTTTTCGGATTTTTTACACGATTGTCGTGTTGTTATCTGGACAAAGAATGAGGTTGGAGGTGAAGGATGGACCTCAAAGGTAATGATAATATAGACACAGCCACACATACTCTGATAGTAAAATGCATGTCGTGTTTATGTCAATATAATACAGTACGTGCCGTCCTCTCTACTGGTCAAATAACAAAATAGCTTTTGTGCTACACAACGTGGCTAATAAAACGTTGGTAATCAAACCTGTATTTCTAGAATGTTGGTTGTAACCCATTGCAACTGTTAATTCTTGTAACTGCAGAATGCCTCAGTATCCTAAAAGGTTTTTCATTAGTAATGGAACTTCTTCAACATGAGACTGATCATTTGCTACACGACCAACGCTTAAGGAGCATTTTCAGGGTACAGTAATTCAAGCCACAGCATTACAACAACAAATGACTTTAGGTGACACCTTTCTTGGCTCTTTAAAAGCTACAACATCAACATCCATTTTCTCCTCATTGGCCTTCATACACATTATGGTACAAGTTAGGAGTATTTGTTTACACATCAACACATTTGTCTTTGGTGATTGTATCTGTTATTCTCATCACCTGTGTAGTTGATAATGTGCTGATACTGTTGGGAGAAGTTAGATGCTGGTCACTATTCCATTATTCTCTGACCACCTGTGTGTTTGATAATGTCCCAATACTGTTGGGAGAAGTTAGATGCTGGTCACTCTTAGGGCTTAAAGGGTTATCTTTGCACCTGTCTAACAATATACTGGTCCAGTATTTTAACCATATACTATATTGCTTCAACACAATTTCAGATTTTAAAAAAGTTTGGTGATGTTGTTTGGCACATCAGCTGGTCAGTTACAGGAAATATTTTAGCTGTATCAGGAGGAGACAACAAGGTAAGCTAACTGTAATTGAAGGGTTTTCTTGAAACAGGCTGGGATGAAGGAATGATTTAAGGCTTACAATTGAATTACAATTCTCAAAACCCTTTTGAGTGATTTAAACCGCCAAGGGAAGGTAAGATTTGGAACAAAAGTGAATGAGGCAAATAAGACAAATTCAGCTCTTTATACTTTTTTGCACAATACAAAGTATATTTTATTAAAAATCTGCATTCGTTTGCAGCATTGGTAATCACATAGTATTACTGGCATTTTTCTTTTCACCATGATAGAGCAACTGCAGGTTGTAAGATAAATTGTAGAGTTTTGACAATGAATGAACAACTTTCTGGCTCGCTCGTTTATCAGAGAATAATGCTCTTTATTGGGAGATTGTTAACTAAATTCCTCAAACCCTTCCTTGCTGGCCATTTGAAAACAATTAATCGTTGAGAAGCAAGTGTTATAATAATAATAATAACTAGAAATACTTGACTCGCAGAACCTCGCGAAGCTCGGGCAAGGGTGCACCACAAGGGGTGGGGAAGGGATAGAATTTCGGTTTAACTGGAGGTGTGGATGGGTGGCCATAATGGTCCCGAATTGGGAGTTTAGATCGACATTCTGGTTCCCAGTCGCTTCCATGTAACTTGCATCCAATCCCCTGTCATCCTAAAATCTAATGCATAGGAACTGGGTATGAGTTTCCGGGTGTAATTTGAGCTAACTGTTGTATTCTGACATAAGGTAAATTGCTGTTGTCCAAGACAATATGTAGTGGTGTTTCTGTTTATTTTGGTTGGGTGAGAGTAGGTTTATCAGAAATGCAGTTCAAATCCTAACTTGGAGCCGCACGCATGTTACCTCCAACATTATCCCGTCCATTTCCTTTAGATGCTGTTGTTCAGTTTTTATTCTGTTTACTGGATATTGACAAGTGTCAATAGCTAAAACAATTCATTATTTCCCTTGCATGGTTGAGATAGCAGGAGTCTACTTCTGCTGAAAAGTGATGCGGCGCATTAAAAAAAATATTCGTTTACAGCCAAAAATTGAAAATGAGACTAAACCAGAATAATGGCAAACAAAGCACAGAGTTTCATATTGATGTGGTAGCAAGTTTATTCATTCCCCCCAACATACTATAAAAATTGGATTAGATAACTGTCACAATAAATTAACCCTTGAAGTCCCAGTGATCAGCATCTCTCTACGATAATAATGCTTTAATTTGGTCATCAGAATTAAGGAATTGATCTCCAAACATGTGTTAATGTTAGTAGAAAGAACTTCTCTGCACTAGTACTACAAGAAATGTATGAAGACCAGTAAGGAGAATTTGTAGGTTTACATTGGGGCTTAAAGGGTCAATTGGTATGGAAAGCAAGTTAATTAGCCAGTGAAGGGAAGGGGTGAATGTAGATTATAGCATGTGGAACCTTCAGAAGTAAGTAAACTTTCACATAGACAAATCATGTTGAAGGTGATCAGGATCTCAATTCTCATGAACTCGGTGCTTGCTTGTACATTGCGAGCAGAGCTGTGATGCTGGTCACTGTATGTAGCATGAAATTATTATCAATAATTAATATTAAGCAGTAATTTTTGTTTCACATCAAATACATACTGATTACATGTATGTACCTATCCCCACTACACATAAAGTATTGCTAGGAGCAGAGCAAGTGCATTTCTATCCAAATTGTGAACAGACATTTTCCTTTCTGAACCATCTGAATATTATTATTTTTTTAACTATTAACAGGGTCAATATCCAAAACGGAAAACATAAACTCTTATAAATTCTTACTGATCCAATATGAATTATTTCTTAAAAACATTTCGTCGGGAACGTCCTAAACTTAAAAATCAAGTTCATTTTACTGCTCATAGACAAATATGCACTGTTTGGGGAATTGAAACCTACTTTGTGAAATAATTTACGAGTAATTTCTCTTGTGTAATTTGTGGTTTTGAACATACTTGGAAAAATAGTTATATGTTGATTATTACTGGTACATCAACAGTAAAGATAATGGTAGAGAGAGGAAATAATTGAATCTGTTCAGTCACCATCCGTTGGAAAGGTATTCTGATGATCGTGTATTTTTGTCGCCTCTCGTTAACTCTAACAAAATCATTTTGTCGAAGCACTTGATAGTAGGTGTCGCCGGTCCTGATCGGTTTTAGCACACATTTTCTTGAAGAGTTTAATTTGTAGCCGCTGAGTTCGTTCTCACTATTCAATCGGTGTGACTGAGTTATTAAATTTCGAAGACCTTGTATCGATTCTCGCGTTGTTGGGGAATCTCGTTTTGTAGTAGCGCTGTGCTATTAAGCTAAATCTAAACTAACTTGTCTACGTTCTAAGACTTCTCGCCTGTGATATTCCAGTCTCCTGTTTGTCCTGCTGATGGCTTTAGTCAGTTTATCCTTCGCTAGGTTATTACCGGTAAACGATGTTCGCTAACCGTTTGTCGCCGACTCTTTCGCCTTCGTTGTACGCGCTGAATTTCAAGTCGGCGTTCACGCTGAGTTTCAGTTGTAAATCTTCCCCGGAATGGATTTCCAGCCACTTGTTAAATCATGGGTTGCTGTCTGCTTGGTCCCTCATTTACATCAGAAATTGGTCCAGTAACTTATTCACAGACGATGAATAAACATGTCAGCACGCAAATGTTCGCAGCGAAGCAAGCAAGAAATGAAGAAACATGAGAGTGCGCAACTGTCAGCGGTCGCGATTTGGCTTTGTTGCTAGGCAACTGTGCGGACACCTTCGAAAAATATATAGGCTTATATAGAGGCAGATCGAGATTTGACCGCCCTTTAGCAATCCTCGCGCGATCCCCACGCGACAAATTTATAAACCTCGCTACGCTCGGAGGACCTTCGGCCCTCCTCGCTTCGCGAGGAATAATAATAATAATAAATAATAATAATAATAATAATAATAATAATATTTAACCAGGGAGCCCACTCGCCTTGGCGGTTTTCAGTGGGGCCCTGCAAATTATAACAAAAATAAAAAAATTAAAAACTAAGAAAAGAGATAAAAATTGATATTACAATATAAAACTAATTATAAAATACTGTGTTCAGATAGTTATATACTAGCTTTCAGAAAGGGTCTATTTTCTTAATTTTAAGCCTTGTTCAGTAGACTTGGTTAGCTTGAAAACTTGACTATTCACCAATGGAGTATTTGTATGTTGATCGTGCCGACTTTTCCATCTCGCAGGTGAGCTTATGGAAGGAATCACCAGAGGGACAGTGGGTCTGTGTTAGTGATGTGTACAAAGGTCAAGGTCAGGAGACACAATGATGTCACCATGATGTCACATAGCCTTATTTAGTCAAAGAACATTTTTTAAACGATAGAAGAAAAGATTGTACATGATCTATAAGACATCTAATACCACAAAAACACAGGTGACATTTGATATAGCAGGAAGAATGGGTTACAAGTTCTTCTGGTTCGTAATAGTCACAGGGTATCTTACATGTAAATGGATTTTTCTTCTTCGACAGGACATTGACAACTTCACAGCAGTTTGTAAACTTATGCAAACTGCGAATTTCAAGCATAGTGTACAGAAGATTGTTATTGTTCCAATCCCTTTAACTTTCCTAGAGTGTCAAGTACACATTTGAAATTTTTAAATTAAATTAGCCATCAAACAGCAGCACAGGGAATGAATAAAAGACCTGAATATTCCCATTCCAGTAATCCATTGTCAGACTCACAATTTAGAACCACACTGTGTCAGCAAAGGCTTGATTTATGTAATTACAGTATTAATTGATGTATCTGACAAAGCTTTAGACTTTCTGAAGTCCTTTCCAATAACGTTACCTGTGAGTAAATAATCTTACCTGTAAGTAAATATTCCTACTTTTAAGTTTCTTCCTTGCATGGCAACTCTATTTTCGAAAGTTGACTTGGGTCACGTCAAACAAAGTTGATGTGGCTGCGTTTATAAAACTTGTTGCAGAACAAAAAAAAACTACTTACGAGGTAGATGAGTCTACGATTAAAAAAGTATTCAATGGTTAAAAAAACTGCTCAGTGATAGGTAAGATAAAAAGATCATTCATTACTACTTGTGTGTCTCAAGGAGAGAAAGGGACACATCCACGGTTACTTATAGTATATATAGTTCTCTGTAATTGAATGTATTAAAAACTTGTTGGTTGCTAAAAAAGTATTCCCTTGATATATTGTGTTAGCATGGCTGAGTGTTATTTATTCAACTTCCATTCTGTTATAAAATGGTCATTCCATGTGGGTCCTGTTAAGTCTCTTAACGTACTTAAAAGTACGTAAAGGATTAAGATACATGACCTGTGCTATCTGACACTTGCAGTTTTTGTATGTCTCTATTAGTCTAAAGATGGTATTGATTGTACCGATATATGACTCAGTTAAGTGTAATTTGCATTGCATTATCTGTGTTTTTGACATTGGGGGGGGGGTACTCCCTTGTAGGCACGTGCGGCGCCAAAGGGTATGGTTTTTGAGCCTTTTTGGTCTGAAATAGGGTATAGATCTTGACCATTTTGGTCTGAAATAGGGTAAGGGTTTCCAGAAGCACGCCGCACACCCCCACCCAAATCTTCAGGACGTGCCCCCCGGGTCCTTCTCTCAATTGACCGGCTCTAGACCACATCCACAAGAGCTGAATTAGTCGTCTACATTACTTGTTTACAGTTTTGTCAGTAAATATTAATCAATGAACCCAACAGAATGTTACAACACTAAAGGTCCATCTTTAAATGCGCGCAAACGATGCAATACTTTGTCCTTTCACTCACAGTGCGGACAAAATAACAGGACCCAAGCGATCGATTAAAATCACTAATCGCTTTACGTGTACCTCCGCAAATGTTATCTATTTCATAACATGCACTTTGTGCAAAAAGATATACATTGTTTACAGTTTTGTCAGTAAATGTTAATCAATGAACCCAACAGAATGTTACAACACTAAAGGTCCATCTTTAAATGCGCGCAAACGATGCAATACTTTGTCCTTTCACTCACAGTGCGGACAAAATAACAGGACCCAAGCGATCGATTAAAATCACTAATCGCTTTACGTGTACCTCCGCAAATGTTATCTATTTCATAACATGCACTTTGTGCAAAAAGATATACATTGGTGAAACAGGGAGGAGACTAGGGGACCGTTTCCGCGAACACCTACTCTGCCTACTAGACGTTGAAAGAAATGACAAGGACGCATCCAAACCAGTCGCCCGACATTTCAATCTCCCTAATCATTCTAGCCAACACAATTTTGTGTTTCACGTCCCCACCGACGCAGCACCACAGTTTCTTTAGAAACTACCCCCCCCCCCTCCCCCATCTTTACAATGGGTGGCTCTAGATCAAATCTGGAACAGTTTATTCGTAATTAATATTTACTTACGAACTGTTTTGTCAGTAGATATTCGTGAAAAACCCGAAGCAGACTCCTTGACACATTCCTATACCTTGAGGTAACAACACTACAGTCCATCTTTACAATGGCTGGCTGCAAATGACATCCACAACGGTTTAATTAACCATCTACATTCACTTGCAGACTGTTTTGGCAGTAGGTGTTCATGAAAAATTCCAGAACCAGACTGACTCCCTGGCACCTTCTTACTGATTTATTAACAAATTGTTTGGCGTATTATTACAACTCTACAGGTCCATCTTTATTAACACGTGTTCATACCAGTATAAGTTTCTTCTGGAGTAAAAAGGTAAAAAGTGCACGTGCATTGCCCTTAATTACTTTAAAACAAATAGAAAATGGATAGTTATACCATGTTTTCTTGGCACTGGTATAAGTACAGCAGCTGTGTGTAGGGATAACTCGTACCAGTATGATGCACTGAGACAAGACTTTTGATCTTGATCAGTATTTGCCTTGCTTCTGAAAGGCTTTTTCCCAAGCCCTCAAGTTCAGTTGATTTTGGTTGCATATTCAGGACATTGCTTTTGTGCTTGGACTGGTCACGTGACCTAAATGGGATTGGCCATGTTGAAATAGTGCAGCGTATGCGACCAATCCCTAGAGATACACCTGTACAAATGACAGTGCCGTGACGGCCATGTTGGTGTACCATAAAAGGAGCTAATGACAAACCTTTTGTTAAAGCTACATCAACATGGCGGCGATGAGGTCACGTGCATACTGTCATGAAGCCTACAAAGTAGGGAATAACAATGTCACGTAAACAAATGGAAAGTCACAACAGGGAACCCAGGAATGAACTTCAGTCAGTACATTACTGAGTCATACAGGGATCATGTAATCACCCACTTACAACATCACACTTGTATCCTCTTGATTCTATTCTGATCGATTCTGACAAGCAAGCTTTTCAGTGTTCATAATCACTGGGAATTATGAAACCTTTGAGTGCTCCTATTAATTTTTGTCTGTTAAGGCACTTGCTCACTTGACTGTACAGAAACAACTGAACACGGACGTAAATGTAACATTAAGTTGCAAACTAGTTTTACATTTTGACAAGTTATGTTCAATTTTTGATCAGTTTCCAATACAATACACAACCTCTGCCTTGCAGTGCTTACAAAGGAAACAAAGTTACAATTTTCACAGCTGATTTCTAAGTGGTTATTTGGTTAGAAAAATGACTTGATTGTGTTTCCCATTATAGCAAGTGAGTGATGTAATGCAATAACTGCAGCGATGTAATACGAATACTACGTTGCCCTGTCATTATTTGAAGAACCTTAACTATGAAATAATAAAGTATTTCTATACCGCCACTCCACTCATTGTCCAAGGGGCTATTGTTGTTGTAGCGCCCAAAAGGTTATTATAAAAGGACTTTTAAGCACTAAAAGGACTTCGTTTGAAAAAAAAAAACTAGTGTATTCAACTATTGTAATTATTTTCACTTTTAGTATTAACGCGCCTCCTCTGTTAAATGTCCAAGGCGCTTCATACGGTGAAAAAAGATTATTATAAAAGGACTTAAAAAGCTATTTTATTTAATTCTTGTTATTAATTTCACTATTGTTATTATAGCGCCTACTCTACTTATTGTCCAAGGAGCTTCACATAGAAAAGTTTTTTTTTTTACTAAATGAAATATTAACTTTTCACCAGCTACCATAATAAGGAAAAATGCCTGACCGTCTGGATTTGAAAAACACTTTCTTTGTTAGCGTGCTGACCAGGGTTGGGCTCTGCATTTTGCTGTCACTGTAAGATTTAGTGGTTAACTTTGTTTACTGTCATCATCATATTCACGAGGTCCTCTTTTCCTGTGTATACCTCAAACACATGATGAACAGCAGACATCTTCTCTTCTTTAGAGGTGGTATAATTGATGAGAAAATAAGCTTCAAAAAACTGTTGGGCTTGAACTTGGATCACTGCCGGGAACTCTGTCTCCTCTCTGGACAGCTTTAATCAGGAATATTTTTGGTCTTCCTTTCAGTGAGGGGCATTTGTTTTGACTGAAGAGTGCCGTGATGGTCTCAAGATTAATCACTTCATCATCTGTTCCGTAGATTCCATCTTTTGATCCATAGCTTTTGATCACACAAATGAAACAGTCGTAAATGGAAAAGCTTTTCTCTGCCGCTTCTTTCAGTAACTGTAACGTTCCATTTTTGGTGAGGTTTTCTCGGTATTCCGTGTCGAAGCTAAACTTTTCAGAAAAGGACCATTTCAGTCCATTAAGGTTACCGAACATTTGGTTATCTATCATCAGAACATAACCAGACTTCACCATGTCATTGACTTCATCTTTCGCCAATGCTTGATAACGGGCTTCTCCTGCAATTAAAGAAATCTTCAGTATTAAAAAATGGTTAGACGGATCAGTCCCCTCCCCCCCCCCCCCCCACAACTTTATTGTGCGTTTGTACGAGAAAAGGTTGGCCTTGCAGACCGACTTAAAATTGACTCTACTTAAAAATTTCTGAATTTACTTTATCTCAATTTATAATAAAGTTTCGATATAACGCGCGCTCTGATTGGTTGAAACAGCGTGCCTTATCAGA
>OZ034977.1:41198286-41221286 GCA_964030785.1 Siderastrea siderea | reverse complement strand
AAATAAATGAGCTTGAAAAAATACTTACCGGGCCCGGAAAGTTATCGGGAGTTTCGAGAAACGGGCCCCTGACAACATTATTATGTCTATATTTCCAGCTTCAGTTAGAGAGAGATACATAAAATGAAGACAACAGCTTGAGCAATTGAAATAAGAGAACCTGATAAAAGGCATTAATCAATTGTTTTGCTAGTCAGTGGTTGTTGAAGGCTAGAAAGAAAATGATTGCTGCATTAGGTCGTTTAAAACAATGTCATGTTGCCTGTTAAGTTCATAACGCATGACGGTACAAGTTTACAGTGGGTTTGGTAATTTTCTTCTAACAGTGAAGCTGATGAACTAGGGTGTTCTTTAGCATTTTGAATTGAATATTTGTTATAATTCGGTAAATTTGTTATAATTCGGTAAATTCGAAGTTTATAATTCGGTAAATTGGAAGTGAAAGCAGAGGAAAGGACGAGACAAGATGGACAAGAAGAACCAGAATAAAACATTTCAAGGTCAGGCTTTTGAAATTATTAATTAGTTCAGCAAAGTCACTGGTAATGGCTAGTCTATCACGTGTCGTCATGGCGGTCGGACGTGTTTTCCGCGCTCTGTGATTCCAAACCTGAGATAAGCCACTCCCGGCCTTTTTGCTTCTCTCTAATGTGATCAAATATGTCGTTTAAACAACGCAACATCTAGTCAGAGAACTCTGCAACCAGTCCGTTCTCGTGCTCATGTCAAAACGAGCAGAAAGATCTTCTAGCTCGAGTTCTACTTCGAAGCCGTCCCCAAAACGGAACAGACACAGAAGCGAAGAAATGGACGGTGATCAGAACAGTGATAAGCAGATCTCTATGGAAATTGTCTTCGACAAACTAAGTTCAATGGAGTCACGAATGGAAGACAATTTCTCGAACCTACATGCACAAATCGCCGCGCTCAACAGTGAATTCAAGGAGGAGCTTAATGGCGTCAAAGTAACAATCAAAGAGCTCGAAAAATCTCTAAACAACGCCTGGGCTTTCATCGAGGATATACAGTCAGAAGCTAAAGCGTTAAAAGACTCGAAAAGCTCACAACAACAAATGTTAGAAGAGCAAGCAGCTCAAATAGAAACCCTGGAAGCCAATTTGAACAAACTTCAAACAGAGATTAATTATCTGCGACCAACTCTTACCGAAACTCAGCAAAACCTCATTTCCCTCGAAAATTACACAAGACGCGAGAATTTACGTTTTATGAACATTCCTGAATCAAGAGGCGAAGACTGCCAAGACATTATCAACGACTTAATCGAAAACGACCTAAAAATCAATGCAGAAGATATTCGTTTCCACGCGGTACATCGTGTTGGAAAATCTACAAGCAACGAAGCCAATGCTGCTCGCCCACGACCGATCATAGCACGATTTGTTGTACGAGAGGATAGAGACGCGGTTCTTGCGGTTAAGAACAGACTTAAATCTTCCACTAGATACCATGACGCATACATCACACAAGATTTCGCAAGGGCCATTCAAAAGGAGCGAAAAACATTAATACAAGCCATGTTTGCGGCAAAGAAGGCTGGCCAAGAAGCCAAGGTAATTAACAGAAGTCTCTTCATCGACAACAAGGTATACGATATCTCCAACATTCCCACCCAATTTAAAGCACCTCGTGTACAAAATGCTACCTTACTCTTGACATTTAATGTTTGTAAATATTTAGCAAAATAGTGCCCGGGCAGTAGGCCTTATCTTGACTCTTAGTATTAAGTTAAGTAGTCAAAGCTTTCTTTTTATCACTATTATTATTATTATTTTGCCGTTAAGTGTTTATACAGTTATTATTATTATTTTTCCTTCGCTTATGTACTTTACAGTAATAACTCTTTACTTTCTGTGTTTCTATAATCCGCTTCGCTTAAACGCTCTTTACGTGTTAAGTAGTTATAAGCCGCTTACTTGGTTTCCGAATGCATTCTGCGTAAAGGCACTATGTTGCACTCTATATGGCCGTTTCATACTTTTCTCGATATTTTACGTTGCTAGTTGTTTATTATTGTTTCCTGATACGTTAGCCTGTTTCCATAGACAGTATGCTAATTTTGCAATTTCTACTCTGATTGGACGACTCAAGGGGCGACTGGAAGGTTTTCGAAGTCTCATGCCAATGCTTTATGACACAATTTCTCTTCAATCAACACAATGAATTCGCACCTCAATTTAGACATTAAAGTGCAATCGCTAAATGTGAAAGGGCTAAATAAATCAATCAAGCGGCGTTCAATCTTTCGCTGGTTGCATAATCAGAAACATCATTTTGTGTTTTTACAAGAAACGCACTGTACTGAAGAATGCGCTCAATTGTGGGAAGCAGAGTGGGGTGGAAAAGTTTTTTTCAGCCACGGTACATCACAGAGTAAAGGTGTTATGACTCTCGTCAACCCAAAACTAGACTTTAAGATTGAAAAGTGTATAACTGACAAAAATGGCAGATTTATTATACTTGATTTAGTTGTCGACGAGTCTCACATAGTACTTGTAAACATCTACGCGCCAAACGATGCTAATCAACAGATAACCTTCCTTAAAGACCTTCAAAGCCGACTTGCTGAATTCCCGCAAGAAAATATTATAGTCGCCGGCGACTTTAACTGCGCTTTGAAAGAAAGAGACAAAAAAGGTGGAAACCCCGTCCGGAACAAATCTCGTGTAATTAAAGAAATCGAACATTTTGCTGATCTGTGCAAACTGTGCGACATATGGCGCTGCCGCAATCCTGATGTAGAACGATACACGTGGAGAAACAAGTCTCTTATAATCCAATGCCGGTTAGACAATTTCATCATCTCAAAAGACCTTAATAATGACGTACATGCCTGCAATATAGTCAACGCACCCGAATCCGATCATTCCGCTATCACTTTGCACGTCAGATCAGAAATTCTTTCTCAGCCCAGAGGCCCTGGCTTCTGGAAATTTAACAGCTCTCTATTAGAAGACCCCGAATATGTTCGCAAGGTACGGGAAAATCTCCCACACTTTAAGTCGAAGTACTCGGTAGTTCAAGATCTAGGCCTAAAATGGGATCTCGTCAAAATGGAGATCCGTGGCTTCACAGTCAAATTCTCTAAAATAAAGGCTAAAAAGCGAAGAAAAGATGAAATCAATTTACAAAACAAAGCAGATGAACTATTGAAACAATCTGAAAAGAATCCAAACGACAAACGGCTTCTTAACGACCTATACGCCATCAAGTTACAGCTACAACGGCTTCTTAACGGCTTCTTAACGACCTATACGCCATCAAGTTACAGCTACAAACACTAATGCGACAAAAAACAAAGGGAGCCATCTTAAGGAGTAAGGCTAGGTGGCAAGAGCAAGTTGAACGCAACACCAAGTATTTTCTCAGTCTCGAAAAACGAAATCACTCCAGGAAAACAGTTTCAAAACTTAAGATAAATGACAATGAGTACACCTGTAACCAGTTTGAGATTTTACAGAAAGAAAAATCGTACTACGAAGATCTCTACAAATCTCAAAAATCTGGAACCTGCAACCAAGCTACGTCAACTTTTTTTGATGCTTATAACATCACCACTTTATCAGACGATGAGAAATTATCCTGCGAAGGTTTAGTCACTGAAAATGAATGCTTAACCGCCCTGCGGGAATTTAAAAACGGTAAATCGCCAGGCACGGATGGCTTGCCGGCAGAATTTTACAAGCTCTTTTGGGCCGAGCTGGGAACTGATATGTGTGCTAGTTTCAATTATGCATTCAGTACTGGAACGCTCTCTATTAGCCAAAAGCGTGGCATCATATCTCTAATTCCCAAAAAAACAAGGACAAATGCCTGCTCGAAAATCTAAGGCCCATCTCTTTACTTAACATTGATTACAAAATTTTGACCAAAGCTATCCCGAAAAGACTGGAAAAAGTGCTCCCAAGGGTCATAAACCCAAATCAAACGGGTTACATCAAAGGTCGTTTCATAGGTGAAAATGTGCGATTGATTCAAGACATCATGTACCACACTAAACAAACAGACAAACCAGGCATTGCTATTTTCTTAGACTTTCGTAAAGCTTTTGACACGATAGAATGGTGTTATCTTAAAAAAGCGCTTCAAATGTTTAGCTTTGGCCCTGACATGCAAAAGTGGGTTGACATCATCTACAATGAAGCCTCAAGTTGCGTGCTACATAACGGACACGCATCCGAGTTCTTTCTGCTAGAAAAAGGTGTGCGACAAGGTTGCCCTCTATCACGTCTACTTTTCGTTCTTGGAATCGAGCTCCTCGCCCGTGCTTTACAAAAAGATACCACAATTAGAGGTATTCAGGTGGGCCACAAAGAATTAAAAAGCACACAATATGCTGATGACACAACAGTCTTTGTACGTGATCTTGACTCCGTCTCCCAGTTACTTAAGCTCTTAAGTGGGTTCAAAGATATAAGCGGTTTGGAAATCAATAAACATAAAACTGAAGCGATGTGGCTAGGGTCGTGGAGAAATTGCAAAGAAACGCCTTTTGGTTTCAAGTGGCCACTGGACCCAATTAACGCTCTCTGCGTACACTTTTCGTGTGATTCCGAGAAAGCTATTAAGCGCAATTTTACAGACAAAATACGAATATTGGAGCAAACCCTTCAAACCTGGAAAAGACGAAATCTCACACTTATAGGCAAAATAAACATTGTAAAAACATTGGGTCTTGCCAAACTGATTTACAGCACCTCCCTTCTGCCGATCCCAAAGCACCTAATAGACAGTATCAACAAAATAATCTTTGACTTTATTTGGGATGGCAAGACGCCTAAAATCAAAAGAAAGACTATCATCGCCGAAAAGAAGTACGGTGGCTTAAAAATGATCGACTTCGAAATCATGGAGCGCTCTCTAAAAATAGCTTGGGTTAAACGCATCATAGACAACGAAGACGTCGCGTGGAAGGTTAACCCAAATTACGCTACTTGCCAATATGGCGGTCTCCAATTTCTTGTTAAATGCGATTATAACATAAAGTCACTCAATCTAGAATATCTTCCGGAGTTCTACCACAAGGTGCTCAGCTACTGGCACGAATCTAAATTACTAACTGATAATAAAGTGAAGTCTGTTAAAAATCAAATCATCTGGAATAATCAAAACATCGCGGTGGATGGAAAGTCAATATTCTTTAGAAACTGGTTTAATAAGGGTATCGTCTACATCAGCGACCTGCTTGATGAGGACTCAAACTTTCACTCTCTAGCAGGTTTAAAAGAAAAATTTCAAATCAATCCTCCGTTTACCGTATATTACGGCCTCTTAAAAGCCATTCCAAAAGAATGGAAAACGGCCTTGCAGAACGAGCCCCATACCGGTAATTCAAGACAAATAACCTTCTCAACAAAATCATCGTATTTAAAATTACTTAGTAAAAGTTACTTAGCTCCTACAGCTGAACAAAGAATTATAAACCACGGCTTCACCAAGGAAAACGTCTGCAATGTCTATTTGCTGCCTTTCCGAATTTTAAAAGAAGCAAAGCTCATCATATTTCAATACAAAATTATCCATAATATCTTACCTACGCAAGCCAGTTTATTTCGGTCAAATTTAGCAGAAAATGATGTATGCCCTTTATGCAACCTTGAAAGACAGACGCTGTCTCACATGCTGTTCTCATGCACTGTGTCCTCGTCTTTGTGGAATCTCTTCACACGCTGGTGGCAAAAAACCTTTGGCCATCACATAACTTTAACAGAAACTATTATTCTTTACGGCTGGCACCAGGAACGTGGCTCTAACATCTGGATAGCCCTCAACTACTCTCTAATAATCGCGAAATATCACATATTCTCCACAAGTGTACGCGGCGGCATTTTAGACTTTGAAAACTTCCTCTTTCGCCTTAAAGATAAAATTTCTACACTTCATGCTATCGCTACCAAAAATAATAAAATAGATAAATTCAAGGAAACGTGGTCCCCTCTGCTGTAATTATTTTGTTGTATTGTTTCTTTCTTTTTGTTTGTGTACTAACCCTGTCCATGCGTATCTGTCGACCTTATGACTACTATGGTTCAATGAAACGTAAGATTAACTAGACTGTAAATTGTATAAATAATTGTAATTGTATGTAATTGTAATTGTAATTTATAAGTAACATCTGTATATAGTATAAGAAGGTAGATGAATACTGTATTGTAATTAGTGTACGTCTTGTTTTGTAACGGTAAATAAAAAAAAATTAAAAAAAAAGTCACTGGTAATTATTTGGTCATACAAATAACCTAGTTCTGTGGTTCCTGATGCGTTACTGTCGATACGTTTTAAACAATGTGTTCGATCCCGATAAAATGTCTTGGGGTGGAAATCACAAACGCTTCGCTCACGCTGACTTGTTTGTAGTATCGCAACACCATTATTTGTTTGAGAGTTAAGAACTGCATAGTCTAAAACGCCTAAGGGGTTTGTTGGGTTATCGGGCACTACAGTGCTTCTTTGTGTGTTGTGTCGGAGGATCGCTAATGCAGCTTATCGACACACGCCAGTTCAAATTTTAGTTAAAAGGTTTTTACACAGCATCAACTTCAAACCGAGCCACACGACGTTCGTGGTTCCAGGTTTTGGGGGTGCGGGTGAAATCCTAAATTGTAACCTTTGAAATGAAAGCCACTGATCAGTAGTTTCTGGTGGAATGATTGAGAGGGTCAGCAAGCTTCAAAACAGCTTCGAGTTCACTGTTCACAGCGGACGTAAATTTTTTCCTTTTGTCCCTGGCAGGTTAGATGTTGAAGAACAAGTTTACACCCTTGTTCGAAATGGCACATGAAATCAGTTCAAGTGACAGTCAAGTCGATAATGTCCAGCTGTTCAAGGTAAATATTATCTACCATCGTTATGCACATAGCAGGATTAAACTTCAGGGAGTGGGCATGGAGGCAGACATGGGGCATTTCATCTATTGTATTTTGTGTTTCCACAGTAGAGGGGTATGTAAATCACATAAAGTGGCTGAATTTTTTCACATTTGACTTATATTTTGGGCTCCAGTGATGGGACTTTGATAACAAATCTTCACAAACGTAAATTCTCCCACATCTGCCCGATCTCTCCTTCAATCATTAGAGTTTCTTGTGCCTGAGGAATCAGGATGAAAATTAGTAAAGAAACTGAAAATTATACACTGGCATCATAACTACACGTATTTTTCTGTGCTTCGTACTATAGATAGAACTTGTAGGCCAATTTTTTTTAAATCCGTTGCGTTTCAATTAAAATGCTTTTCAAAAATATTATGCCAAAATTAAAATAAAAAATAAGGGAAAAAGAGAAATTGTTACGCTTTAAAAAATTATTTACGAAGAACAAAAAAAGAGAGAGAAAATTTAGCTTCAAAAGAGTGCCAGACAAAAAGAAGGAGAAAAAGCAAAATCGCCCGCTGTGGCCGGGAAGCGGACCCCGGTCACAGGCGCAGAAACTTAAATTAAACGACGGCAAATAAGGCCGTCGTTTAATTTAAGTCGAGCGCCTTAGACCGCTCGACTACACAGGTTCGCGGGAAAAATAGGGGCAGAAATTAGCTAGAAGTAGGTTGTGGGCGGCTATTGTTATTTGTCTATTGTTCACAGAGAATTGATACTACCGTAATTACTCATATTTTATTCATAATCCGTGCTTAAGTTTGCACGTTTTGT
Organism: Siderastrea siderea; assembly: GCA_964030785.1. Classification (NCBI taxonomy): domain Eukaryota; kingdom Metazoa; phylum Cnidaria; class Anthozoa; order Scleractinia; family Rhizangiidae; genus Siderastrea; species Siderastrea siderea. The sequence goes on along the minus strand of OZ034977.1, from coordinate 41,213,622 downwards.
AAAATTTGCAAATTTGAAGATAAAGGTGGAAGCAATGAAAACGATGAACATTCGCTTATTCGTAGTACATAAAGAAATCTTAATCACGTTGTTTATTTCGATTTCCGTTTTATAAACGACCTATTCCTATTCTTATTCATTCCCCCTAATTTTAATATAGTAAAATATTGTAATTTTTAAATGTATATTGTAAATTTTAATTTATTTTAAGTAGTGGAGTGTCCCCAATTAGCTGTCACAAGCTAAATACCCACCCTGACACTTTAATAAAGTTATTCATTCATTCATTCATTCATTCATTTTCTTTTCTTTTAGTTGTCCTCGACTCTCAAGTTCGGTGGATCAGCAAACTTGAATCACGAAAGACAAAGTACGAACAAACAAAGTACAAACATCGAGGATAAGAAAGGATGTACATTACGGTAAATATACACGTTAAATTTGAATTGAGATTGCGTAAGCCGGAAGTCTGAAGATAAAAGCTCAGAAATTTCGCCGAGTTAATCTGTTCTTAGCACACTTTCGAAGCAGGCATACTTTGGACACTTAAGAATTTTTTTTTTTAATTTTGTTGAACTTCTTGTTAAAACAAAGGAATTTTACCGATTTACAGTGAGTTGAACGTAAAATTTAGTCAACCAGTTAATTCTGTATTAAAATGCGCGTCTTCCATCGTACAGTAGTTTTCACTGTAGGTTTTAATCCACAATATATGAAGTTCGAGACACCTTGTACCGCATAATAAACAACACCACAGGAAAGTACTGCTCAGCAACTCCCGTTTGAGTGGTTACAATTCATGATTTCATCCACACCCCCAAATGCTTCGTAAAAGTATGCGTATCACTTTATAAAAAGATGAGCTGCCTCCAGGTTTTAGGGATGCGATAAAATCCAAAATTGTATCCATTGAAATGAAAGCTACTGAGCAGTACTTGTACTTGATGTTTATTAGCTATGAGTCTGAATTTAATTTTTTTCTGTTACACCTGACAACATTATTATGTCCACATTTCCAGCTTTCAGTTGACAGAGATGCATAAAATCGAGACAAAAGCTTGAGCGATTGAAATAAGAGAACTTGTATAAAAGGCATTAATGAATTGTTTTGCTAGTCAGTGGTAGTTAAAGGCTAGAAAGAAAATGAATGCTGCAGCAGGTCGTTCCTGCAGCAGTTCATAACGCAAGACGCTCCAAGTTTGCAATGGGTTTAGTAATTTTCTTCTAAAAGTGGAGCTTATGAACTAGGGTGTTCGAGACAATAAGATCAAGAAGAACTGGAATAAAACATTTAAAGGTCAGGCTTTTGAAATTATTGATTAGTTGAGCATAGTCACTGGTCATTTTTTTGGCCATACAAATAAACTAGTTCTGTGGTTCCTGATGCTTTGGTACAAAATTGGCTCAACCCTAGTTTTTCTGTCGATACGTTTTAAACAGTGTGTTCCCGATAAAATGTATTGGGGGTGGAAATTACAAACGCTTCGCTCACGCTGACTTGTTTGTAGTATCGCAAGTCCATATTTGTTTGAGCGTTGAGAACTGCATACTCTAAAATGGGGTTTGTTGGGTTATCGGGCACTACAGTGCTTCTTTGTGTGTTGTGTCTGAGGATCGCTAATGAAGCTTATCGACACACGCTAGTTCAAATTTTAGTTAAAAGGTTTTTACACAGCAACAACTTCAAACGGAGCCACACGGCATTCATGGTTCCAGGTTTTGGGGGTGCGGGTGAAATCCTAAATTGTAACCTTTGAAATGAAAGCTACTGATCAGTACTTTCTGGTGGATGGATTGAAAGGGTCGGCAAGCTTCAACACAGCCTTGAGTTTACTGTTCACATGCAGCGGACGTAAATGTTTTTTACTTTTGTCCCTGGCAGGTTAGACGTTGAAGAACAAGTTTACACCCTTGTTCGAAATGGCACATGAAATCAGTTCAAGTGACGGTCAAGCCGATAATGTCCAGTTATGCACATATCGGGATTAAACTTCAGGGAGTGGGAATGGAGGCAGACATGGGGCATTTCATCTATTGTATTTTGTGTTTCTACAGTAGAGGGGTATGTAAATCACATAAAGTGGCTGAATTTGACCAGATTTGACTTTTATTTTAGGCTCCAGTGATGGGACTTTAATAACAAATCTTCACAAACGTAAATTCCCCCACATCTGCCCGATCTCTCCTTCAATCATTAGAGTTTCTTGTGCCTGACGAATCAGGATGAAAATTAGTAACGAAACTGAAAATTCTGCACTGGCGTCAAAGCTACATGTATTTTTCTGTGCTTCGTACTATAGATAGAAGTTGTAAGGCAATTTTTTTTTTAATCCGTTGCGTTTCAATTAAAATGCTTCTCAAAAATATTATGCCAAAATTAAAAAAAAATTAAGGGAAAAAAAGAGAAATTCTTACAGAAAAAAAGCAAAATGGCCTGCTGTGACCGGGAAGCGAACCCCGATCACAGGCGCAGAAACTTAAATTAAACGACGGCAAATAAGGCCGTCGTTTAATTTAAGTCGAGCGCCTTACACCGCTCGACCACACAGGTTCGCGGGAAAAAGAGGGGCAAAAATTAGCTAGAAGTATGTTGTGGGCTCTATTGTTCTATTTGTCTATTGTTCACAGAGAATTGATTAGTACCGTAATAACTCATATTTTATTCATAGTCCGTGCTGAAGTTTGCACGCTTTGTAAAATTTGCAAATTTGAAGATAAAGCTGGAAACAATAAAAACAACTGAACATTCGCTTATTCGTAGTACATAAAGAAATCTGAATCACGTTGTTTGTTTCGATTTTTTTTCTTTTGTTTTAGTTGTCCTCGACTCTCAAGTTCGGTGGATCAGCAAATTTGAATCACGAAAGACAAAGTACGAAGGTACTTAAACAGCGAGGATAAGAAAGGACGTACATTACGGTAAATATACACATTTAATTTTAATTGAGATCGCGTAAGCAGGACGTCTGAAGATAAAAGCTCAGAAATTTCACCGAGTTAATCTGTTCTTAGCACACTATCGAAGCCGGCGCACTTTGGACATTTAAGATATTTTTTTTAATTTTGTTGAACTTCTTGTTAAAACAAAGGAATGTTACCAATTTACAGTAAGTTGAACGTAAAATGTAGTCAATCAGTTGATTCTGTATCAAAATGCGCGTCTTCCATCGTACAGTAGTTTTCACTCTAGGTTTTAATCCACAATATATAAAGTTCGAGACACCTTGTACCGCATAATAAACAACACCACAGGAAAGTACTGGTCGCAGTAACTCTCGTGTGAGTGGTTGCAATGCAGGATTTCAACCGCACCCCCAAATGCTGGAACCAAAGTCACCTTGTAAAAGTATGCGCATCACTTTATAAAAAGATCAGCTGCTTCTGGGTTTTGGGGGCGCGAGGAAATCGTAAATTGTATCCATTCAAATGGAAGGTACTGAAGGTTTCTGTGGTGTTAACTGGTAGTTTGAGATCATTCAGTTTAAAACTGATGACCAAACTGATTGAATTGGTAAGCTGAATATTTTTAGTTAGAAGTTTTAGATTCAAAAAGGAGAGCCAACAAAACAGAAGAAAAAGTGCCAAAGCCGGTCGCATAGCATGTTTAAACATAGAGATAAGTGGGCCAACTCACGCTACATTAAAACTGTGGCATCTCAGGCACGTTGTTTGTCATCCGGACTAATATGTCCAGTCACACTATATTTATCATTATAGTACAACACTAAATTTTGGCGTGCTCCCATTGGTCGAAATCGATCACGTAACGCGATAGTGTCTCTCCTCGGGGGCGCCTATTAGCGCACAGTGCCCGTTTTTGGCAATTTTCGAAATTGGAAATCAGCCTCAGTAGTCTTGTGAGTCTGTTTGATAGTGTCAGCTTGATTAATGATAATTTTTAGTTATAAAATATTTCGAAACTTATGGCGAACTGCAAGATGAGCGAAACAATGAGTTTTGCAATTGCTATGCCAATCTTGCTTAAAATAATTCAGTAAGAAGTGTTGCAAGAATTTTATTTAGTGAAATCAACCTATTCTCTTTTCTCCTCAGGCATGGGTTGTCAGTTGACCAGGATTTCAGGATTTCAGTGGACAGTAGAGATCAAGTATGGACTGCAGGACAATAAGGACAAGGTGAGGGATGACATGTTACAAGCACCTGGTTTGGTTTGTGTGCTATGGAGATGATAATTCCTATTTGCGACGTATATTAGCTTTGCCTATAAACTTTAATTTTTTTTCTGTTACACTTGACAAAATTATTATGTCCACTTTTCCAGCTTTCAGTTAGAGAGAGATGCATAAAATCGAGACAAAAGATTGAGCGATTGAAATAAGAGAACTTGTATAAAAGGCATTAAGGAATTGTTTTGGTAGTGAGTGTTAGTTGAAGGCTAGAAGGAAAATGAATGCTGCATTGGGTCGTTTAAAACAATGTCATGTTACCTGTCAAGTTCATAACGCATGACGCTACAAGTTTTTAATGGTTTTAGTAATTTTCTTCGAACAGTGAAGCTTATGAACTAGGGTGTCCTTTAGCATCTTGAATTGAATATTTATGTGTTTGTTTTTCGTCAGACTTAGTTTGTAACTAATTCGGTGAATTAGAAGTGAAAGCAGATGAAAGGACGAGACAACAAGGTTAAGAAGAACCAGAATAAAGCATTTAAAGGTCAGGCCTTTGAAATTATCAATTAGTTCAGTATAGTCACTGGTAATTTTTTTGGCCATACAAATAAACTAGTTCTGTGGCTCCTGATGCTTTGGTAAAAAATTGGTTCAAACCTTTTTTTTTTTTCTGTCGATACGTTTTAAACAATGTGTTCCCGATAAAATGTATTGGGGGTGGAAATCACAAACGCTTCGCTCACGCTGACTTGTTTGTAGTATCGCAAGACCATATTTGTGTGAGCGTTGAGAACTGCAAAGTCTAAAAAGGGGTTGTTGGGTTATCGGGCACTACAGTACTTCTTCGTTTGTTGAGTCTGAGGATCGCTAATGCTGCTTATCGACACACGACAGTTTAATTTTTAGTTAAAAGGTTTTTACACAGCAACAACTTCAAACGGAGCCACACAGCGTTCATGGTTCCGGGTTTTGGGGGTGCGGATGAAATCCTAAATTGTAACCTTTGAAATGAAAGCTACTGATCAGTACTTTCTGGTGGATGGATTGAGAGGGTCAACACAGCCATGGTTAAATTCTCTTCCTAGGTTCTTAGGATGTTAAACGGAAAAAAATGACTGAGGCAAGTGCCTCGGTTTCCCTCATACTGGCTGCAGCCCTACGTTATGCACATATCAGGATTAAACTTCAGGGAGTGGGCATGGAGGCAGACATGGGACATTTCATCTATTGTATTTTGTGTTTCCACAGTAGAGGGGTATGTAAATCACATAAAGTGGCTGAATTTGACCAGATTTGTCTTATATTTTAGGCTCCATTAATGGGACTTTAATAACAAATCTTCACAAACGTAAATTCTCCCACATCTGCCCGATCTCTCCTTCAATCATTAGAGTTTCTTGTGCCTGAGGAATCAGGATGAAAATTAGTAAAGAAACTGAAAATTCTGCACTGGCGTCTTAACTACATGTATTTTGTCTGTGCTTCGTACTATAGATAGATAGAACTTGTAAGCCAATTTTTTTTAATCCGTTGCGTTTCAATTAAAATGCTTCTCAAAAATATTATGCCAAAATTAAAAAAAATAAGGGAAACAGAGAGAAATTGTTACGCTTCGAAAAATTATTTAAGAAGAAAAAAAAAAGAAGAAAATTTAGCTTCAAAAAAGAGTGCCAGGAAGAAAGAAGAAAAAAAAGGAAAATGGCGTGCTGTGGCCGGGAAGCGAACCCCGGTCACAGGTGCAGAAACTTAAATTAAACGACGGCAAATAAGGCCGTCGTTTAATTTAAGTCGAGCGCCTTAGACCGCTCGACTACACAGGTTCGCGGGAAAAAGAGGGGCAAAAATTAGCTAGAAGTAGGTTGTGGGCTCTATTGTTCTATTTGTCTATTGTTCACAGAGAATTGATTAGTACCGTAATTACTCATATTTCATTCATAATCCGTGCACACTTTGTAAAGTTTTTGCAAATTTGAAGACAAAGCTGGAAGTAATGAAAAGAAGTGAACATTCGCTTATTCGCACTACATAAAGAAATCTGAGTCACGTTGTTTATTTCGATTTACTTTTCTTTTAGTTGTCCTCGACTCTCAAGTTCGGTGGATCAGCAAACTTGAATCACGAAAGACGAAGTACGAAGGTACTTAAACAGCGAGGATGAGAAAGGACGTACATTACAGTAAGTATACACGTTAAATTTTAATCGAGATTGCGTAAGCAGGAAGTCTGAAGATAAAAGCTCAGAAATTTCACCGATTTAATCTTTTCTTAGCACACTTTTGAAGCAGGCGTACTTTGGAATTTACTTTTTTTTTTTAATTTTGTTGAACTTCTTGTTAAAACAAAGGAATTTTTTACAGTAAGTTGAACGTACAATTTAGTCAACCAGTTGATTCTGTATCAAAATGCGCGTCATCCATCGTTCAGTACTTTTCACTCTTGGTTTTAATCCACAATATATGAAGTTCGAGACACCTTGTACGGCGTAATAAACAATACCACAGGAAAGTACTGCTAGGTAACTGTCGTTTGAATGGTTACAATTCAGGATTTCATCCGCACCCCCAAATCCTGGAACCACAGCCACCTCGTAAAAGTATGCGCATCACTTTATAAAAAGATGAGCTGCCTCCAGGTTTTGGGGTGCGATAAAATCCTAAATTGTATCCATTGAAATGAAAGCTACTGAGCAGTACTTGTACTTGATGTTTATTAGCTATGAGTCTGAATTTAATTTTTTTCTGTTACACCTGACAGCATTATTATGTCCACATTTCCAGCTTTCAATTGACAGAGATGCATAAAATCGAGACAAAAGCTTGAGCGATTGAAATAAGAGAACTTGTATAAAAGGGATTAATGAATTGTTTTGCTAGTCAGTGGTAGTTAAAGGCTAGAGAGAAAATGAATGCTGCAGCAGTTCATAACGCAAGACGCTCCAAGTTTGCAATGGGTTTGGTAATTTTCTTCTAAAAGTGGAGCTTATGAACTAGGGTGTTCTTTAGAATTTTGAATTAAAAATTTGTTTGTTGTTTTTCAGACTTAGTTTGTAATTTGGTGAATTGGAAGTGAAAGCAGAAGAAAGGACGAGACAAGATGCACAAGAAGAACCAGAATAAAACATTTAAAGGTCAGGCTTTTGAAATTATTAATTAGTTGAGCATAGTCACTGGTAATTTTTTGGCCATACAAATAAACTAGTTCTGTGGTTCCTGATGCTTTGGTAAAAAATTGGCTCAACCTTAAGTTTTGTGTCGATACGTTTTAAACAATGTGTTCTCGATAAAATGTATTGGGGGTGGAAATCACAAACGCTTCGCTCACGCTGACTTGTTTGTAGTATCGCAAGACCATATTTGTTTGAGCGTTGAGAACTGCATAGTCTAAAAAGGGGTTTGTTGGGTTATCGGGCACTACAGTGCTTCTTTGTGTGTTGTGTCGGAGGATCGCTGGTGTAGCTTATCGATACACGCCAGTTCAAATTTCAGTCAAAAGGTTTTTACACAGCAACAACTTCAAACGGACCCACACGGCGTTCATGGTTCCCGGTTTTGGGGGTGCGGATGAAATCCTAAATTGTAACCTTTGAAACGAAAGCTACTGATTAGTACTTTCTGGTGGATGGATTGAGAGGGTCGGCAAGCTTCAACACAGCCTTGAGTTCACTGTTCACAGCGGACGTAAATGTTTTTTACTTTTGTCCCTGGCAGGTTAGACTTTGAAAAAGAAGTTTATACCCTTGTTCAAAATGGCACATAAAAATCAGTTCGAGTGACAGTCATGTCGATAATGTCCAGATGTTCAAGGTAGATATTATCTACCATCGTTATGCACGTACCAGGATTAAACATCAGGGAGTGGGGATGGAGCCAGACGTGGGCCATTTCATCTATTGTATCTTATGTTTCAAGTGGCTGAATTTGACCAGATAATGATTTGATTTATATTTTGGGCTCCAGTGATGGGTCTTTGATAACAAATCTTCACCAACGTAAATTCTCCCACATCTGCCCGATCTCTCCTTCAATCATTAGAGTTTCTTGTGCCTGAGGAATCAGGATGAAAATTAGTAAAGAAACTGAAAATTCTACACTGGCGTCTTAACTACATGTATTTTTCTGTGCTTCGTACTACAGATAGATAGAACTAGTAAGCCCATTTTTTTGAATCCGTTGCGTTTCAATAAAAATGCTTCTCAAAACTATTATGCCAAAATTACAAAAAATGAGGTAAATAGAGAGAAATTGTTACACTGCAAAAAATTATAACGAAGAAAAAAAAAGAAAATTTAGGTTCAAAAAAGAGTGCCAGAAAGAAAAAAGAAATTAAAAGCAAAATCGCCTGCTGTGGCCGGGAAGCGAACCCCGGTCACAGGCGCAGAAACTTAAATTAAACGACGGCAAATAAGGCCGTCGTTTAATTTAAGTCGAGCGCCTTAGACCGCTCGACTACACAGGTTCGCGGGGAAAAGAGGGGTAAAAATTAACTAGACGTATGTTGTGGGCGGCTATTGTTCACAGAGAATTGATTACTACCGTAATTACTCATATTTTATTCATAGCCCGTGCTGAAGTTTGCACGCTTTGTAAAATTTGTAAGTTTGAAGGCCAAAGGTGGAAGCATTGAATACTCGCGTTTACTACATTAAAAAAAGTTTTGAATCACTTTGTTTATTTTGAGTTCTTTTTTTGCAGTTGTCCTCGACTCTCATCTTCGGTAGACCAGCGAACTTGAATCACGACAGAGAAAGTACGAAAGTACTCAGAACAGCGAAGATAAGAATGGACGTACATTACTAACGGTAAATGTGAGCGTTTAATTTGAATTGAGATCGCGTAAGCAAGAGGTCTGCTCTCAGTACACTTTCGAAGCAGGCGTACTTTGGACACTTTAGATGCAGTGTGGATATTTTTTTTGTTTTGGGCAAAATGGTTGAAAGTGCAATCGTGTTTTCATTTGGAAGTTCTTGTTAAGACAATGGGATTTAACCAATTTACAGTAAGTTGAATGTAAAATTCTGTCAACCGGTTGTTTCTGTATCAAAATGCGCGCATCAATATTCATCCTGCAATTGTTTTCACTTTAGGTTTTAATTCACAATATATAAAGTTCGACACACCTTGTACAGCATAATAAAAAATACGATAGGAAAGTACTGCTCAGTAACTCTCATGTGAGTGGTTACAATTGAGGACTTCATCCGCACCTCCAAAACCTTGAACCACAGTCACCTTGTGAAAGTATCCGCATCACTTAAAAAAGTTCAACTGCTTTTAGGCTTTGAGGGAGATGAAATCCTAAATTATGTCTATTATTGAAATGAAAGCTACTGAGAAGTACTTTCCTGTGGTGTTAATTCGTAGCTTGAGATCATTCAATTTAACACTGAGGACCAAACTAGATCGAATTCCTAAGCTGAATATATTTAGTAAGAAATTTTAGATTCAATAAAGAACCAGCAAAAAGAAGAAACACCACCAAAGCTGGAAGCAATGAAAACAACTGAACACTCGCATATTCGTAGTACCAAAAAGGTTATGAATCTCGTTGTTTAGTTTGAGTTTCTTTTCTTTCAGTTGTCCGCCACCCTCAGGTTCGTGGATCAGCAAATACCTTAACTCACGAAAGACAAAATACGAAGGTACTTAAAGAGCGAGGACACGAAAGGACGTACATTGGGGTAAATATGCACCTTTAATTTTGATTGAGATGGCGTAAGCAAGAAGTTCCAAATTAAAAGCTCAGAAATTTCACTGAGTTGTGTAAAACTTTCTCAACTTTGAATTTTGTGGATCCAATTACTAAAAGCGAAGCAGGCGTACTTAGAATTACAGCGCGCATTCACTCAAACTGAAGATTGTGAATGTTGGGCAAAAATGTTTGAAGGTGCAATCATTTTTCCACTGTGTAACTTCTTGCTTTCTATCGTTTGTTAGACAAATTTTGGATCGTTACACAGGGTTCAAAATAAAATCAGAGCTTTCAACCTGAATTTGACGGCTTTTTTTTTCTCAAGGCTGATTTCTAGCCGGCTGTCAACAAGAATGAATGAACAAGCTGCTATGCCATGTGTGGAATAACGTGTTGACAGGCCAAACGCGGCTCATATGCTCGTGCTAATGTGTTTGTATATTTCTCTTAACAATGGTTGATTTTAATTAAATACCATTTGCTCATATGGATGTTCTTACGAACGTTGTTACGAAAGGCAGAATTCTTTCTGCACTGTCTCTCTTTGTTGAAATGCCGACTTCCTATCACTGTTGGGGTAGTCTCTCACACGGAGGCGTATTTTGAATTGGGTGATATTCTCAACGAAAGATTTCGCTGAAGAGTTTGTTCTTAGAATACGTAGGGCTTCGCCTTTGATAAACCTTTTTCTAACTTCTGGTGGGTGGCAGGAAGAGAAGTGAACATTAACTACTGTTTGAGCATGTCATGCTAAACTCGATCAGTGTCTCTCTTTGACCTACATTGATCAGATTTCGCTCTTCGCAACTTATTGTCGTGTTCAACGCGGCGATAATGAAACTTGGTTGGTGCACCTATGAATGTTCGCTCGGCCTCTCCCTTTATGGAGTGTATTTGTGTCTTAAACTCCTCTTCAGAAGTGACGTTTGCTTTTGCGCCATAGTGCAAGTCTCTTGGTTATGTGCCCTTTTCTGTGTGGGCCTAATAATTATCGACGTTTCTGACTGCTCGATTTTTCTCTTGAGCATGGAAACCTGGTTGCCTGCGGACTGGCAAGGTCGCTTGCTGGCGTTTCACAAATTAGATCAGGCCTTTGAAAAAGATAAATGTTGCAACAGACATACAGTGACACTGATTTTCAGTGCAACCCTGACAGTACATTTACTTTGGTCTCTAGCATATTTGGACGTGGCGAAAGCACACGAAAAAAGCGAAAAGGTGCTAAGTGGAACAGGATCGAAGACACATTGGTAACAAAGAAATCGTGAATGAAAATTTGCCCAGTTCCTAAAATAGAACTGAATTGCTGCAGCACTGCTACCCCGTGTCTCGCCTATTTCCTCTATTAAAAGTCGCATTGTTGATCACGTATGAAACCACGCCGGAAAAAAAAGAGTGCCGGCAAATAGGGATCTCTAGAACGAAGACTTGATTTACAAGAATTGTGGCAATAATTGCTAGCGTTCTGTAATTTGTTGTTGTTTTAGAAAGCTTTTTAAACGTCATGCAATTCGCTTTTGTTATCTGTGTGTGTTTCCTGGGTTGATGGCTGCATTACTTCCTGATATGAAACGTTTACTATGATGTTCCAGGGATGGGATGTCATTTGTTTCTATTTCTTGAGTGAAAAATCGCCGGCAAGAGGGGCCGGCAGCCGGCTGCTATTTTGAACCCTGTTACATGTGGACGATGGAAATCGAGATCGAAAGTTTGTGCTTTTCGTAATTCGATGATCATCTTAACTACATGTATTTCTCTGTGCTTCGTACTATAAAATGGATTGAACTTTGTGAGCGAACTGTCGCGTTCCAATTAAAAATTCTTCTCAAAAATGTTATGCCAAAATTGGAAAAAAAAGGGAAATAGAAAGAAATTGCTACGCTTCCAAAAACTTATTTACGAACCAAAACTGAAAAAAGAAAGAAAGAAAAAAAAAACACAAGAAAACGTAGGTTCAAAAAAGAGAGCCATAAAAAAGAAAAAGAAGCAAAATGGCCCGCTGTGGCCGGGAAGCGACGTGTGGACGATGGAAATCTAGATAGAAAGTTTGTGGTTTCTGTAATTCGATGATCATCTTAACTGCCTGTATTTTTCTGTGCTTCGTACTATAAAATAGCTTGAAAAAAGGAAATTGTAGGTTCATAAAGAGAGCCAGAAAGAAAGGAGGGAAAAAAAAAAGAAAAATGGCCCGCTGTGGCCGGGAAGCGAACCCCGGTCACAGTCGCGGAAACTTAAATTAAACGACGGCAAATAAGGCTGTCGTTTAATTTAAGTCGAGCGCCTTAGACCGCTCGACTACACAGGTTCGCGAGAACAAGAGCGGCGAAATTTAGCGAAAAGTAGGTTGTGGGCTCTATTGTTCCAATGAATCGATTATCACTGTAATTACTCATATTTTATTCATCGCCTGTGTTGAAGTTTGCACGCTTTGTAAAATTTGCAAATTTGAAGACAAAGAATGTGCATACAGCTACTGAAAACGGAAGGTGTAAATGAAAACATGCGTTGAAAAAACTTTCTTAAAACTCTATGTATCTCCTCATCACTTTTAGATGCAGCTTATCTTTCCACGGGGTCCAATTTTTTAGTTTTTTTTTTTAAACAAAATATCCCCGTTAATTCTGCGGTAATAAATTGCATTGAATTTGTAAGCAGTGAATTGATTATTACTGTAATTACTCACATTTTATTCATACGCTTAAATTTCAAACCAAAGCTGGAAGCAATGATTTAACAATTGAACACTGGCATATTCGTACTACAAAAAAAGTTTTGAATTACGTTGTTTACTTTGAGTTCGTTTTCTTTCAGTTGGCCTGCCCTCTCAAGTTCACGAAAGACAAAGTACGAAGCTACTTAAAACAACGGGGACAAGAAAGGACGTACATTACAAGAAGTATACAAGTTAAATTTTAATCTAAATCGCGTAAGCAAGAAGTTCCAAGATGAAAGCACTGAGATTTCACCAAGGTAGGCTCTTGAATATTTGAAACTTTCTCAACTTCGAATTTTGCCGATCCAATCTGTTCGCGATACAGTTTTGAAGCAGGCGTACTTTGGACACTTAATATTACAGCGCACTTTTGTCTCTTCATTTTGTGCAAAATGATTGGAAGTGCAGCGTTTTTGTTTTGTTTTCATTTTTGAACTTCCTGTTTTATATCGAATCTCGGCTCGTTTACATGTGCACGATGGAAATGTCGAGTTTCACCTAGTTGATTCTTTCCAAGAGCCCTATTCATTGGTGATCTTAGACTATTGCTGGCTTAGTTGGCTCTCCTGGGGATGTTGAATGTTAAAGTTGTCAACCAGTTGATTCTGTATCAAAATGCGCGCCTTCCATCGTGCACTTATCTTTCATTTGAACTGTTATAATTTAGGATTTCGTCCACAGACCCAAAAGCTGGAGCCATAGGGAAATAGAAGTCTTTTGAAGGGCAAAATCGTTTTTTAAACTATAGTTTTATTTTTCGTTTATCTTACATAGTACACTATTTTGTATTTTGTACTGTTTTGTAGTGAAACACTATTTTGAAGATTGAAACTACTAGTTTGTGGTTGAACACTATCTTGAACAGGTTAAAAACAGTACTGTTTTGTGGATGAACACTATTTTGAAGTTTGAAACTACTAGTTTGTAGTTGAACACTATTTTGAACAGGTAGAAAACAGTACTGTTTTGTGGATGAACACTATTTTAAACAGTTTGGAACTGTACTAGTTTGTAGTTGAACACTATTTTAAACAGTTTGGAACTGTACTAGTTTGTAGTAAAACACTACTTTGAACACGAAATTTGGATTTATCAACTGAGTTGATAAGGTAGATTGGCCACCGTAAAGAGATTGAAAGCTGACGTTTCGTCAGAGCGAATCAAGGAATTGTGGGTTGCACTTCCTTTATATGGGGGTGGTGGAGCTACGCTATTGGTGGGAGCATGGCAACGTGAAAAGCAAGAATAAATTAGTTGAATGAAAAGCGTAGGTTGATACCGTGGGGATTAAGTGTGCCGATTTGAAAAATGATTTTTTGTTCTAGATTTTTAGGGCTTTCCGTGTTACCCTGGTGTAGGGAAAGGCCGCAGATCGTCATGTGTTGGCTAGAATGATTAGGGGGATTGAAATGTCGGCTGACTGGTTTGGATGCGTCCTTGTCATTTCTTTTAACATCTCGTAAGTGTTCGCGGAAACGGTTGCCTAGTCTCCTCCTTGTTTCGCCGTTGTAAATCTTTTTGTATAAAGTGCATGTTATGCAATAGATAACATTTGCGGAGGTGCATGAAAAGTGATTGGTGATTTTAATCGATCGCTTGGGTCCTGTTATTTTGTCCGCATTGTGAATGACAGGACAAGTGTTGCGTCGTTTTCGCGCGCACTTAAAAGTACCCAGTTGATCATCAGATTTAAGTACACTTCTCACTAGAACGTTCTTTATGTTTTGTCACGTTTGAATGAAATCAATGGAGGCTGTTAAAAGATTCTTCCTGTTTCACTGTCATTTTAGAGTAACTTAAAGTTCTTTAACATGTTGATTTTGGCTGCGAGGTTATGTGGATGGTAAGTGAGTTCAAATGGAATTCTCTTGTTCTTTTCCTTCTGTGACGTTTGCAGTGCTGACTGTCGATTAATCTGTTGAGCACGGTGTTGAGCCGTGTTGACAACAGAGCCAGGATAGCCCCGTTTCTCAAAGAAGTTGCGCATTTCCTCTGATTTGTTGGAAAAATCGGAGTCATCGCTACATAAACGTCGAAGTCTAAGAAATTGAGAGAACGGGATAGCATTCTTGACGTGGATTGATCGACAGTCAGCACTGCAAACGTCACAGAAGGAAAAGAACAAGAGAATTCCATTTACACTCACTTACCATCCACATAACCTCGCAGCCAAAAACAACATTTTAAAGAACTTTAAGTTACTCCAAAATGACAGTGAAACAGGAAGAATCTTTTAACAGCCTCCACTGATTTCATTCAAACGTGACAAAAACATAAAGAACTTTTCTAGTTAGAAGTGTACTTAAATCTGATGATCAACCAGGTACTTTTAAATGCGCGCGCAAATGATGCAACACTTGTTCTTTCACTCACAATGCGGACAAAATAACAGGACCCAAGCGATCGATTAAAATCACCGATCACTTTACATGCACCTCCGCAAAATATTATTGTTGTCTATTGCATAACAGGCACGAGACTAGGGGACCGTTTCCGCGAACACTTACGAGTTGTTGAAAGAAATGACAAGGACGCATCCAAACCAGTCGGCCGATATTTCAATCTCCCTAATCATTCTCGCCAACACATGACGATCTGCAGCCTTTCCCTACACCAGAGTAACACGGAAAGCCCTAAAAATCTAGAACAAAGATTCATTTTTCAAATTGGCACACTTAATCCCCACGGTATCAACGAACGCTTTTCATTCAACTAATTTACTCTTGTTTTTCACTTTGTCATGTTCCCACCAATAGCGTAGCTCCACCACTCCCCATATAAAGGAAGTGCAACCCACAATTCCTT